>OMLB01035545.1:0-10546 GCA_900302555.1 Myripristis jacobus | reverse complement strand
TCTTTGTTTGTGGAGCTCAAACCATCAAAAATTTATATGCAAAAAAACTCAACAGCAGCAGCTCGCCCTAAAAACAATGACACAGATACTCAACATAATCCACCGCCCTCAGGGGTATTTCCAGCCAAGGAACACCGACAAACTATATCTATTCGCTGCTAACAAGTATGAATTTGAGATATATATTTTTATATTACATTTACATTATATTTATGTTGTTGATGGTTTGAGCTCCACAGAGCAACACCCATTCAGCCTCATTTTATTGGGGTGAAGGGAGGCAGAGTGGAAACCTCACCATATCACACAGAAACTATCTGGACGGATAGACAGCACCAGAGGGAAGTGGGGGAATATCTGTTTTTTGTATTTTGGGTGAACTGATCCCTTAACTCTTTGGCATAAACTACACTGAGTGAAAGCAGCATTAACTCAAATGAGACGGCGAGGCTGTCCAGCTTCATTACTGTGGCTGTGTGT
The DNA here is from genome assembly GCA_900302555.1 of Myripristis jacobus. NCBI lineage: Eukaryota > Metazoa > Chordata > Actinopteri > Holocentriformes > Holocentridae > Myripristis > Myripristis jacobus. Next base: position 10,066 of record OMLB01035545.1, on the reverse strand, counting down.
AGCCGAGCAGCTCTCAGAGTCCGAGCAGCAAAACTCTGCAGCTCCCTGCCGGAGGCTGTCAGGCTGGCTGAGTCTGTGTCATCTTCTAAAACACTTTTGAAAACTTTTTTTTATGGTTAGAGTTAGCCAGGTTATTGATTTATTATTTACATTGTGTGCTGTGAAATTCCAATCTCTTTTTGACATTTACCTTTTAGTGTTTCTTGAAACCCTCTTTTTGTTTTAATTTACTTTTTCTTTATCCTTCTCCTTGCTTTGTCTACATCATATGCTACGTGTTAGTTTCAATCTGTTTTCACTTTTCTTTCTTTCTTTCTTTCTTTTTCTTTTACTCCTGTAAAGTACTTTGTAATGTGATAAAAAAAAAAGGGCTCCATAAAAAAATATTACTATAAAGTTATTTTGGAGACATTTTGCACTCATAATTTTTCTCACTTTTATCTAAATTTTGATTTTAGTTTTCCATGTGTTTATAGTTTTAGTTTAGTTAGCTGTCCTCACTCTCTCTCATCTTTGCGTGTCTCTCTGTTGTCTGCTAGAAAGACGACAGAAGTTTAAGGAGCTGTCTGTTTCTGTTGAGACCTCTCAGCCCTCGGCCCGGAGGTTGAGAACCACTGAGCTACAAAATGAGCTGAGACTTATGTGACTTCACAGGCAAACTGTGTAAGTTTACACTGCAGCCCAAAGCACTGCTGTAGTATTTCACACCATGGTGGCACAGACACACACACACACACACAAACACACACGCTGACATTCACTTCTGTCAAGGCTGTTTCCTAACGTTCGGAAATAGCGCCGACCAGTTAAATGTGTCTGTCTCTCACCTACAATACAATAAATGAACCCCCAGACTCTCTTTGCATCTCTTGGACTCTCTCTCTCTGAAGTGGCGATCCATTTTCGGTGCGAGGTGCTCGTGGCCTTGTGGTGTTTCTGCACTGCACTTCCCATTGATCACCTGTCAATCAAACAGTGCCAGTGTATTCTTCCTTGAATTTTCCGTTGACGTAGTGTGAGTTCTGTAGATGGCGCTCTTTTCTTTGTCTTTGGCTATGAGCAAAGACAAAGAAGGTATTTCTCAAAATATAGAAGCAGATGTGAGGACTGCAAAGTTTTGGGAGGTTTTGGCTAAAGGAAGATGTTTCCAGTTTGGGCGGCAGTCACTGGTGCTTATAATTCAAGAACAGCATAAAACGGCTACATTTTCTAAATAAACAGGAGATTTAAAGGCCCCGTTAGTAATTCAACCATTAAAATAACAGGGCCAAACATAATCATGAGTAAATACATTAATACAGTAAATAAGCAGATAAAGACTTCAATAAACAAGCAAATGATGAGATTACGCTTGTCAAATTTATAGTGGGCATACTGTCTAATAATAGCAACTACAATAACCTAGCTGCCACTTCTTCCTTTCTCCATACAAACACTTACACAGATCTGAAGTGGCATTAGAATAAGGGTTTAATAATGTGTTTGAGTAATTTTTGACATGGGACGGTTTTCCACCCTTACTCTTCAGTGCGTGACCACACATTCAAGACCACAGGATCACAAAAAGCAGGTGCTGGGTCCAAGCCTATCACTGCTCAAATCCAGTTTTTCTTCTTCTCTTCATGCCAAACTGATAGGAAACGCACTACTTTCAGTGCAGCAGCGGATTTTTCCCAGGAAAGAGCTACCAGGCACCAACAACGGCACGTGAAAGCTTTCATGAACTCGATATAACCTGAATCACTCGTGTGTTTTATCGGTAAGGGATAGGAGGGAGCAAAACAGTTATCTATATAGAAACATTACAGATTAAATGCAGTCCTGATGCTCATCCCCTCTGTTGTTTGACTCCTTGGCTCCCTCTCTCTTGTCTGCCGGTCCATCTGTCCCTGCTATTCTCTCTTCCCATCATCGCTCCCGCCTTATCTCCTCTTCCTCTCTCTCCACCCCCTCTCTTTTCCTTTCTCCCTCTCCTCCTCATCCTCCTTCCATCCCATCCTCCCTCTCCACGCAGTTTAAGTCTAAATCAGGGGATTTGGGGGTGTAAGAGCTGAGTTGTAAAACACTGGCTGGTCCTCTGTAAGCTGCTATGAGGAGAAAATAATCCAACACAAAGTCTTTTTCTCAACAGCAGCTCTCCTCCCCTCTAATCACCCTATTAGCTGCTTCTCCTCTCTTCTGCTCTCCTCGCTCCTCAGCTCCTTCTGCTCTCCTCAGCTCTCCTAACATCTAATCACCCCATTAACTCCCTCCCCATCATCTCTGCTCCTTCTCCTCTATTCTCCTCTCCTCTCTTTTTATCATCAATCCCCATGTTTGTAGTCTGTGCTTGCTCCTTCTCCTCTCCTTTCATCTCCTCAACTCCCTCTCTCCTCTGTTTTCCCGTCTGCTCTCCTCTCCTCTGCTCTCCTCTTTTCTTCTCTCCTCTCCTCTCCTCTAATTAGCTCCCTCTCTTCTCATCCCCTCCTACGTCTTCCCCTCAGTCCTCTGTTCGCTTGTTAAACGTCAGGGAGGCAATACTGGATGCTTCAATGTGGACTAAAGAGGAAGATTTGTTTCTTAAGTTATTTGTGTGGTGGAGTAGTATAGTCTGAATTCGATGTTGTGATTTCCATCAGTGTGCCAGCTATTTTATTTATTTATCTTACTTCTTTTAGATCATAGAACTATATAAATGCCATGGCCCATGTCAAAGGATGCAGGACATTGTATATCATGGCACAATGTGGCTGTGGCCTTTATGCTGGAGATGAGTGGCCTTCTTTATAATGTGTATAGGTGCACTGGTTGGGCTTCAGTTACAAAGCTGTCCTTGAACTGGTCCCCACTTACTTCAGCGCATTTTGTTAACAAGTCAACACTGAAGTGGCCTTCGATCTCAGATTCCTGCAGGTGTCTGCTCCTCGTGTCAGACAGAACTGGGTTAAAAAAAAAACATTTTAACTAAGCAGCTCGCCACAGGGTAACCTGAAACTGACAGACTTGGAGTTTTATCTCATGGTCAGTTTCTTTCACCTCTAAAGCACTTGGGCTTCAACAGTATTGATCAGTATTTTTTATTTATTCTGCTATATGAGATTTTGAAAATGATGCACTTGAAATCAGCTGTTTTTATGCTTTAAGCAGATGCTCTTGTAGGTGATTGGTTGTTGTTGTTTATAACTTTATAACTCTCTCTCTTGCAAAACAGAGTTTCATTTTGATTATCCTTATCATGAGCAATCACCTTGGAAGACAACTGAGCAGTTAGCACCAGCGTTCCCTCCCAGCTGATTGTTTGGTGACCCATGTTTAAAAACGGATTACATTAAAGGATTAATAGAAAAGACATATTGTAGGTTATCAGTCATTGCTTCATCTTGGCATCAGAAATTTCATTCTATAGGCCTCAGAAGTAAGACGTGACCTGAATAAAATCTTTTGCCCAAATATGGAATTCCAGATCCAAAACATTATGGGGGAAATCCACGGGGTTTTCACTTAATCATTCCTGAAACTGTCTGTGATTTACGCCGGAGTTTAAAACCTGGATGTTTTTATCTGCACGTTTATCTCTTAAATGACTGGATCCACTGAATTCTGCCGCTGCTTTCTAACTGGAATAAATGAGGCGAGCCTGCGAGCGAGTTCAGGCAGATAACCGGAGACTCTCTGTCGCCACACGACTTACACTGGCCAACACCTCCTCGACAAACAACCCCTCACAGATTTTTAGTGTGAAAGTTTGGGTGGTGAATGATATTGTGCAGCATTTAGTGAAGTGACACTCCTGTCATCAACTTTTTTCAGCTGATGTTTGGATTCAAACCACCAACGTTCTGGGCACAAACACAGGAGGATGTGCTTTTTTCAATCAACCAGCTGTGGCTCATGGTTATCGATAGCGGCTTCTTGTGACTCAAGACTGAATATGGCTGGGCTCCTGACTCCACGGCACGAGAGCGATGGCAACAACAATGGAGGGAAATATCTAACGCCGACGTGAGAGAGGAGAGCAGAAAGAAAGGCAGAGGAAGAAAGAGAAAGGCATTCAATCCTCCGCCTTCCATCTGCGTGCAATCTCTCCGTCGCATCCTCCCATCCAATCTCCCCGAGAACTAAATAATAAACTGTTGCACACAGAAAAGCACAGAAAATATAGTTTTCCTTGTACTATTCTCCCAGGCCATCTCCCTCACTGTCTCCTCTCTCTCTGTTCCTCTCTCGCTCACCTCTCTCCTCTCCTTCCCTCCCTCCTGTCACTTCTCTCTCTCTCTCTCTCTCTCTCTCTCTCTTTTTTATATTCATAGGATTTTAAAATGTCTGTAATGGCCCTGGTAGATGCGAAACACTCCTTTTTTCCACTCTGCATGTGTGTATGTGTGTGTGTGTGTGTGTTTGTGTGTACAATTTGCATATCATGGCTATGCTCTGATTGGCAAACTGGCAATGCAGAGCCCAGCGGGCCATTTTTTATTAAAAGACCCTACCGTGCGCACACACACACACACACACACACACACACACACACACACACACACACAAACACAAACTTTGGAGCAGCCACTGGCCTGTATCAGAACCTAATGAATAATACTAAAGAGCTAGCAGCAGGGGTTCTTCATGTATTGTTCTGTAACGCCAAGAGCAATAAAGATTTTTATTACCATATTTTTATGGGCACCAGACATAAGCTGTTATGGAATAGTCAGATATTTTATTAGCCATTCAATCCGGTGTTTTATTGTCTAAAATGAAGTGGCCTTGTAATTTATTATCTTTCACCAGCCAAGATATATTAGTATTAGCTAAGATGTTTTATTAGCCAAACATCCTGGTAAATTAATATTATTGCTCTAAAGTAGTGTAATATTTCATTATCAGTAGCGTAACTGCAATGTGCTTAGGACAACATAAAAAACAGGATGTTTCCATTAGAAAAGAATGGGCGATATTGAAGAAACATCCTAAAAAATTACATCCCTGTTGTATCTAATTATCTAAAGTAAAGGATTTAGGTTATTTATTATCCAAAAGGAAGTAGTTTGGTAATGTATTATCTGAAGCAGAAGTGGCCTAAAGCCCCTTAAGGCCATGATACATGGACGCCGATTGCGGCTAAATAAAACGGCACTTTTTTAAAACAGAAGAGCAGGCAGTCTACTTTATTTGGCAGTGTCTCCAGGCACATAAAAAAAATCATTTTACATTCAGAAGGGTTGAGGACTGGGAACTCCAGCAAGATCAATGAAGATAATTTACTGCAGCGGCTTACAATTAACAAAAGTGCAAGGGGGAAAAAAAAAATACTGTTGATCATGACTGTCAGTAGAAATGTGAATCTGCATATTCTCCAAAATCCTGCCTGTGTATCATAACTGTAAGATAAGATGTTTTAAACTTTTTAAGGCGTCTCTGGTTTTACGACTGCCGGTTAAACTCATCTGAAACCTGCAATCATAACTGAAATAGATCCAGGGAGTCAGTGAGAGTTTCTAAGAGATGATTTTCTGAGAACAATTCCTACGCCTCAATGAACTTCATGCAATTACCCATTATTCCTTTAAGTAAAAGGTCACTGAATTGGGCTATAAACTATGAACAATGAGGGTTTAGGGGGAAGGAAGAGCTGGAACTCGGGCTAAAATGAATGAAAGACAATGTCAAACAAGTACAACACAAGAGCCTTTAAACACCAAAGCCTATGTCAGGGGGGGTTAAACCTGCAGACCCCCATTAAACGTGTTTTCTTTCCCCTTTGAACCCTGAAATGAAAAGATATTTTGGTTTATGTTAAGTATTAAACTGTTTGTCCCCCAGTCCATACAACCACAGAAGTTGTTTGTTCTTACCATCTAACACAGCAAAAGGTTCACTAGCTAGAGGTCATTTAACTTTAAAACTAAAGGAACTGTAGGACATAAAAAGCTGCTGTGCAAATGACCTCTGGGGTTGTTTTTTGCTGGACAGCCTCTTGTTTGTCATCCTTAACACTGGCATATGGGTAAAGTGATGAAATGAAAAATTACTCTTAAAATAATCATCTAAACTGCTCCTCATTTTACTGAGGAAGCCCTTCCCCTTTTAACACCACCAGGCTATGTCCTGGAAATGCACCCAGAAGACATTCAAAGTTGTTTCTTAAGATTTACAAAATGACATTGTCACTTAAATGTGCTAAAATGTTGCTAAAGTCATGTGTTGAGTTTTGTAAAATTTCATTGGCAGAAGAAAAAAAAACATCCAGGCCCATTCATTCTGAGCGCCAAGGCCTGCCCGTTTTTTCCAGAACTGACGATGGAAGTAGCTCCTGAGCGCACCGTCTCGCTCCCCTCCCATCTCTGCTATGAATGAAAGTCAGCCATTGACTTTGCCGAGCCCACAACATCAGAAACACGGTCCTGTATGTGACTTGGCCCGCTAAGCCCCCCGAAATCGTTCCAGCAGTCGATTTGGACGCTGCGGAGAACACGCAGGGATTGACTGATGTCACCCTGGTCACTGAGCCCTGGCAGACCCTTCATGTTCGGCACTTGGCCTCGCCCCCGACTCCAACCACACATGTCACATTCGCCGGCGCTGCATGGCCGCAACATTTGAATAGGAGTGCTTTTTATCTGGCCAGCCACTTGAAAAAAATCCAATTCAAATGAGGTGAAGGGGGAGCGTTTCAACTTGGGGAGGGAGGCGACAGCACGGCGAGGGGCAATAACACGGCGTATCAGCCTCGCACACTGACAGCGGAGATCAATGGTGATCATTACAGCTAATCCAGTAAGCAGTGCTATAATGTTAATCCCGAGTGTAAACAGTTCATCTGAAATGATATTCTGCATGCTAAATAATTAAGTGTACTCTCTGGCAACTGCAGTCACAGAACTGCTATTGTGATTTTGACGGTGTGTGTGTGTGTGTGTGTGTTTGCGTGTGTGTGCCGCTCTCCTAGAAAAAAGCAATCAATGGGATGTAATGCTGAAAGACACTGACTCAGTTACAGCCAGCGGTGTAGGTGCTTTTGATTCTGTCAGCAATTACACAGCTGGTGCTGACATGCCGTTCACTTTCTTGCTGCTGCAGCCTTTTCTTGTTCGCTGTTATATAACATGACTTCACATTACTACACTGTGATCTGACACCGAATCGTTAACAGCGACTTAATGTCACGTGCAGCGGCAGGCCGTTCTACACACTTCATTGTCTTGTTACCCCAAAAAAAAAAGAGCTAATTCATTAAGCACGCACTTCATTTAGAAAACAATTCACCCTCTGGAACCTGAATGGAATTCCCTTTATTCACTTATTTATTTATTTATTTATTTGTTTGTTTTGTTTTTTCTTGCTCCCTGTCCCTAGGAGGATGCATTTATTTTGTTTCGCTTTTTGTTTTGTTTTGTCAGAAAGCAAAGGCTAAATATTTAAATACAAAAAAATTATAAGCATATTTTTTGTAAATGTTGTATACATAAGTTGACATTTATATATATATATATATATGTATGTATGTATATATATTTTAACTTATTGGACATTTTTATCTTATTTTATGCCTTTTTTAAACGTTTCTTTGAGTTTTACTTTATATTTGTTCTATATTTTCTTCCTTCTTTTCTTTTTTCTAACTTTTTTATTTATTTTTCTAAATATTTTAATGTTCTGATTGGAATTATTTTTTTGTCAGGCCAAAGTAGCCATTTTTACATTTTTTAAAAAAAAACTGAAATAAAGGGGCTGTCAAAAAGCCTGTCCCTGGGCGTGTGGGTTTCAGAGAAGCGATGCTCCAGCACTCGTCCGGCCTCCTGCTCTCATGCCTGGCAGCTGCTGCTGTGATGACACCCGAGCAGCACCCTGGAGATGGGAGAGCTCTCCTTTCTGTTTGCCTAGAATAAAGTATATGTCTCCCCAAGCGCCCTCAACTCAGTCTCAGCACAGCCGCCCGGCGATAGTTTGATTCATTGTATTGTATACTTTGTTTCTGGAAGATCGTTTTATGATCATTTTATGATCATCGTAATCACTAAATCATTTCATCTGCCTCCCTCTGCTGAGGCAATTAGCCGGCTTTATGAAAATCAAATAAATTAAAGCGCTAAAAAGCTTTCATTCAGTCACAGAGGAGTAGTGATGAATAGTTGGCCGGCTTGAAAGTCATACCACTGATATACAGTCGAATGGCTGCTGAACGTTTCCAGAGCACAGCCAGCGTCAGCCTGCGTCTACATATAAACATACAGCTGCTGATACAGTGAATGATGCTGTCTGTGTGTGTGTGTGTGTGTGTGTGTGTGTGTGTATTCGTGTACGGTCGCAAGCTGACAGGCAGCCTGAGGGGAAGAGAGGCCTGATGGGTATTATGCAAATGAAGCCAGCTGTTTGCTGCATTGGCAGACTCCTCATAACTCTCTTCTAGTTCTGCTGCAAGTGAGAGAATATTGTATCCCCTTTTCCATCATTCCCACATTCTCCTCTGTTCATTATTTCCCCAGAGAAGATATTTGTATATACTTTCATATGCCCCCTGTTCTCCCTGCCTATCCATCTGCACTGTCACAGTCATGCCAAAACAAGCACGGCTTCCAAAAGCATTTGTTGACTTCGATATAGAATATTTTAATTTTGAGGCTCTCAATCCATACTTCAATAATTTGTGAAGAGCAAACAAACAAAAAGCAGTTTTCCATTGTTGAGCCTTGAATTCAATTATTTGACTCCTGTCTGTTGCACCCACGGCTATAACCTGCATCTGCTGCTGTCATTTGCTGGCATTTTTCTCTACCCATGCTGTCGCTCCTTTCTCTCTCTCTCATCCGGTTCCCTAGCTCTTCCTTATGTCTCTCTCTCATCCTCTCTCACCATACACAGCCTACAGACAGGGCATGAGCACGACCTTTGCTGCGCTTCGCTGTACGAGAAGACCGGGCGTGTTGTGTGGTCAAGCACTGGAGCAAATTCTTGGTCTCTTCATGTAGATTTATTTGGCATTTTGTAAAAATTATTTATTCCTTTTCATTATAGTAAATATATTGATGTTTATTTGTCTGCACAGCACTAGTGCCCAACCAGTATGGGATTGTTTGAGACTCTTCAGAAGGTAGATACAGTAGATAGATATTCTGTATAAAAAAACAACAACAAAAAAACATTGGTGCACATCAGTAAACATACTGATATTGATGATACTGATTTATCTGTGATAGGCTGATATTGATATGATATATTGGTTGGATGCTACACAACACACTGAGGAAGGGCGTCTTGCCCAAAATGTCTGAACAGCAATAAAGATTTTTATTACTGGAGGGCGGTCTTGTTAATCCAATATATAAATAGACGAGTAAATATCATCTATCATCTAAAACTGACAGAGCTGCAGTTTGATAAGGACAGGAGTGATCTCACAATAGCGTCCTACAATAGAGTGAGGTTGACTGTGATGTCAGAATTCTGCTTTGTCTCGGACCGTGATGTTCTCCTGCAGTGGTTCTACAGGGCTCGGGGTGACTGTGATGCATTCTGGGATGTCAAAATGGGGTTGTCAAAGGGTCAGGGTGACTGTGATGTGACCTCAGGTTTGAATTGGGACGGGAGTGATCTCACAATGACTGACAAATTTCAGATTGATTGTGATGTCAAAGCTGCACTTTGACTGGCAGTGGAATCCCACCAGGTGACAGTATGATGTTTTACCTGCAAGCGAAGTTGAAAAAAAGTGTTTTTCATGGTGGAAATAAGTCATTAAAAAAATGACCATTTAAGGTTTTTTTTTTTTTTGCTAGTTTTGTTTTTGATGAATTTGACGTAGCTTATATAAACCCATTGTTGTATAAATTCAATAAAAAAAATCAGAATTTGATTTTTTTTTTTATTTGCACAACATAACATACAAATAAAACAAACAAGTGAAAAAGAGTTTGCAGGTTAAACTGAAAAAAAACCCTAGAGGCTTATGAGCAGTTTGACCTTAGAAATTAGAAATGACCAATAACAGACTAAGAGGACATAAAAAACATAAAAAAAGATATTAGGACAAAGTAGATCAAAAACTAATATTACAGCCTACAATAAGCAAAAATTAAAATAACCTTACAAA
>OMLB01035544.1:47937-121346 GCA_900302555.1 Myripristis jacobus | reverse complement strand
TGATCTGCCACTGGATGGGCTGGGCCAGCACCTGATAACGCGGCATCAGGAATAGCCGAAAAAAAAGAAAAAAGATGCTACCTCAGACTCACACATGCATTTTCAATATGGCCATCATCCTGTTTTGGCTGTAACTCCTTGCTGTGGTGCTGCGTAGTGACAGCAGCAACAACACATGTGTGAAACTATGCAGCGCTGAAAGCACGCGCGGTTCCAAACTGTTTCCTCTGTGTGTGTGTGTGTGTGTGTGTGTGTGTGTGCGTCTCACACGGAGGCACTCGGGTCCTCAGCCATCCGTCGTCAGCTAATTAATCTGAATCAAAGGGAGGCAAATCCTGTAAACAGAGCATGGCTACATGGTCCATAGGAGAGAGAGGGAGAGAGAGACAAGGAGAGAGGGAGAGGGAGATTAAGGGCGGATTCTCCCCAGACCTCAGCTTCCACTTCCTGCTCCTAGAAGTTATTAAGATTCACACCCATGCGTGATCCTTCAGTCTACGCCTGCTCCTCACCGCTTGCTCCATGCATCCCTTGCAAGAAAAAAAGACCTGCACACCCACGCCAGAATTAAAATGGTGATGCAGCACTTGTTTTCTGTCTACAAGAGAAAGCATGAGAGAGAGAGAGAGAGAGAGAGAGAGAGAGAGAGAGAAAGAGAGAGAGAGAGGAGCGGAGACAGATGGTTGGTATTCCTGAGGCTTAGCCAGAGAGGCCGATGGTGCAGAGTGGACATCACCAAGGAATTTCAATGGGGATGGAAATGGCTTTGTTGTTGTCAGAGTCAAGGCTATACCTCATGCACTGCAATTGTCTCGTAAGCCGCTCCATGTTTAACCTCAGCTCGCCAAAACAGTAATACGATTAAAGCTGTCGTAGAACTTGGATAGATTTAGCGTATTAGCATCCATCATGTAAAGTGAATTGATTGCATCGACCAGATGGAATAGCAAGGATGACCGCCACGTCTTTAAAATGATTTATAGTCATTCTTCTGTACAACACTTTTATTTGTTGTCCTGCTTTCTAATCGTGTCTGATGTTTGTATTATTTGTATTATTTATTATTTATGTACTCATAACACAGTACCTCTGGATTATTATCTTAAGAATACTAAATACTTTCAAAGATTAAGTTTGTAATGAGTAAAATACATTTATGGAAAACAAGTTCTGCTGGTTCTCACGTAACAGCTCAGTGTTGTTAAGTGAAATGTGAAATGTACCCTTTAAACTACAATAACATCTCTGTGATGGAAACAAGCAACTGATCAGACCAGCAGCTCATCACACCATAAGGCCTCTGCTCAGACTAGTGGAATAAGTATAGTTAATCAAAAGTCACAAGATACATACAGGATGTCCTGCTGAAGGGCTCCATCTGCTCCCTACTGTTCATACAACACAAACGATTCCCGCAATCCTCATCAGAGCCTGACAAATGAAAGTCAGCATATATCTCCCACAAAGAGTTGCATCGCTGGGCCACACAGCCCTTGACAGTTTGACTAACTTTGTGTTTGTTCTGTTTCATTTTTGGCCCACCTAGGTTTATCACGGCATGAAACATTAGATGGGACTGTATCCAATGATGTTTATACACCATTGTTTCTAAGAGGTAGTTTCTGTTAAACAGAAGTAACAGTTGGTGCTCTTGTGCAGTGTGAAGAAGGTAAAGTCCTTGGCTTTATAGGTGCTCAGTGGAAACAGGAGTCAGACCTTAGAAAACAGAGAACCTGCAGTGTGAAGACAGTAAACTCTTGAGTGATATTCATAATGTCCAAGACACTCTAAATCCAATAAGGAGAGAAGATGTCAAGTTCTTTTTCATGTTTATCATCAAGTTTATTTAAAGCCTAATGTCACTGTTTATCTTGAGAAGGACCACAGAGCCAACAGACCCCATCCACCCAGCGAGCAAATTACAAACAGTACAGTCATGATGCAAATGCATGTCATGTCTTGGAGTCATGTTGCTGTGTAGTTTAGGTTGATACACACACTGGAGGAGTACTGGGAAGTTTGTTTATTTTGCCTTCCCTTCCCTGTTGGATTACAGGCTATCTGATGTGCATGTATGGACCCACCTGTCGGTCTTTACTCAGTATTTAAGGGATGTCAAATACATTACATGTGAAATAATAAAGACAGTGAGGTTGTCATTGATACCTGGCCTGAGCCCAGGTCGATAAACTTTGAGTAATTATATGTATCAGCAGAGATCACCTAATATCAATGATGTGGCTAGGTTAGAGGGACAAGTATGCAGGGACACACACGCTGGGCTTCCAGGATTCAACCCAGTTATTGACTCCTGGGTTTGGCCAGGCAACCACAACCATCCGGATCCAGGTGACCTGTTCTCCAGGGGGGGACCAAGCTCTCGCTAAATCCAAACCTTTTCATTCAGTAAACATCTGGATGATTACATAACACCTCGGGGGTCAAATAGCCATGAGCCTTTTGAATGTTCGGAAAAAGATTAAGGCAGCTTTACTTGCTCCACAGGTTGGTGTCTGACAATCAAGGCCATCAAGTCCCAGCTCAACAATTTTGAATTCCCTGATCATTTATTGATGGCGGGCAATCAAATTGCATATCAATAATGTAGAAGGGCTCAGTACAATGTTGATACAAAACACCCCTTCAGTCGTGCTCATTCATGCTCACAGACCTGCAGACATATGTGCTATGTTTAGTCCCACGTGGTCCAGCACTGGCACATTGCATGATTCTGATCTGCATCAGTGAGCTGTATAATGCCAGTTGACTATGGCGTATCTAAAAATGCTTCTCATGTTTTCTCTTATTAATCTCTCTTTGAAAATGTATGCAGGATAAAGCCCTGGAGGTGAATAATTGGGTTTTTGAAAAGGGGGGTTGGGAAAGAACAACATACGCACTACAAAGAAACTGATTGAAGAACAAGGACAAACCATTTGGATACTATCAAACTGATGCAAACATGCTATGATAACAAAACACATGGTACATTCTAATAAATGTATGCCAAGACTGTTAGGCGCAACAAGATAGTTCAAGGCTAACATTTCTATGTCAACCTTGAGGGAAGTTTGCAACATTTTAGCCTCATGTCATCACACTTCACACACACATGGCCACCTCCACTCTCCATTGGACAGTTCTACTGTATGTTTTTGGGTGCGAGCCAATCACGCATGTAGGACAAATTAAGTGACCAATGGAGGATTTCCATCTAGGTCAGCATCTTTTATTCAGGAGGCACGCGTACACAGTTACATGCCATCCCGCCCCGGGGGCCCTGCAGAGACCCACTCTGCCACGGAGAGATGGTCCACCATTTTGTTCCGTTTTGAAAATGATCTCCATGCATGAGGTTAGCTGGGGGGCCCACAAGCTCTTCCCTTTGTTGTGTATCCCAGTTTGGATATTTCCCGGCTGGTGAGAATGTGTGTGTGTGTGTGTGTGCGTGTATGTGCGTGCATGCATAGTGCTTGGGTGTATGTGTGTGTGTATGTGTGTGTGTGTTTAATGGGGGCTTTGCTCAGTGCAGGGGAGAATACGATCTCGATGGAGACATTCGATGCCCATTCTGTGTATGAAACTGTAGCGTACTGCTGCTGAGCTTGAGGAGAACACTCCGCCCAATAACATCTCAATCTGTCCTCAGTGTATACACCAATGCACGCTCCACAACAGAAGCCCAGTGTGTTTGTCCAGTATGACTATGATGGAGAAAAGCACATATGTGTCCTTGAGTAAAGCAAGGTCAAAGGTAAAACATGGCACATATGGAGGACTTAAGAGAGCCTGTCTCTTGGGTCGTTTCCTTGAACTTTCCAGGACCTAGCACTAGTGCACGGTACAGTGATGCATGACTAATCATTTATTCTTCATGCCTGTACGTACATAAGCTTGTCCAGGGACTTATACAGTAGGAGGAAGCCAGTGCATCAGTTGAATGGTGCTCTTGAGCTGTCGGACACAAAATTGGCAAATACCAAGTGAGAAACATACTGAGTGTACACACAAGTGTTTACGAGAGTATGTAAAGTTGTTTGAAAGCCTCGATGATGATGCCACTGCACCAAAATGGAAAAAGCCGTCTCTCAGCCGTTGGTTTCCCTCCACAGACTTACAGCAGCAACAAAGCAACTAGGCAGTGAGCGAGAGAGAGAGAGAGAGAGAGAGAGAGAGAAGGAGAGAAAGAGAGAGAAAGAAAGAGAGAGAGAGACTGGGAATGAGGTTGCTATAGTAACCATCCGGTGGGTCTGAACTGTTTCTCACTGGCGTTCATTTCATCATATTGAGCCTCTGTCTCTCTCTTCCTCCACTCTCACTTTGTTTATCCCTCTCTTTCCCCCCTTTCTCGGCTATCTCTCTTATCTCCTCATCTCCCTTTCACACTCTCCCACTCTCTTCCGATCTGTCCCCCTTCCTCTCGTCTTCCCATGAGCTCCCTCACTTTCCTTGGAAAACAGCAAATGTTTAATGTTAATGTAGAGTGGTCTCCCGCTCTCTGTCTCTCTCTCTCTCTCTGACTGTCTGTCTTCGTGCATCTGTTTGTTTTTATCAGTCTGCCTTGACTGTCCCATCTGTTAAAACTCCTACCTTTTTCACACAAATGAAACACAAGGAAAAACCTCTCTATACTGAGAATCAAAACACAAATGGCAAACTGCTCCTAGATTCTGGGTGGGACCCCGACATGGTGTATTAGGTGGAGATGAGCGAAAGCTGGACTGATATCAGAAAGGGAACTTGCTTCAGAGATTGACGTCATCGACAATCAAGGTTTAGCTGCAAACAAAGTGGGTTTTAACCATCACACACGGCTGTAATGAGGGGGTTTTTTTTTTGGTCAATTGCTCTGATCCAGCACTGCCCAAAAAACTTCCCTCTTGAGAGCAGACAGAATATTCTGGTGTAGTATCTAAAGGGATATTTTTTCTCCAACCAGCACTGCATTTCCATTTCCCTGTTATCAGCGGTTGTCCTTGTGAATTCCCAGCAGAGTCTCTATCAGCAAGAGCATACCTGATTGCAATGCTGAGCGAGCCTGCCCACCACACACACACACACAAACACACACACACACAGATATGAATGCACGCATACACGCAGTACATGCATGCACACATAAACAGAGACAAACATGAACAAATAGATCAACAGCTGTGCATAAACACAGCCACAACTGCACATATGCACATGCAGTAGAATGAAATGCAAATGTTGCAATGGCCATTTGCATGCCATACACATGCTGGGGCTGCATCATACAAAGCCCATTGATTCAGGCCAAGACAGAGAAGAGGTGATTGTCCCATTGGGTGATTTAATGCCTGCGGTTACAGCAGGCATTCCCCGTGCACTAAGCCAAAGAGAGAGGACCAAGGTCAGTCTCCGAAGTCCAGTGGAGAGGAGCCAAGCACTGGGGTTTTTCTCAGGGATAGCTGTGTGGGAATTTCAGAGCAGTTAGGCTTCAGTGTGCGTGTGTGTGCATGTTTATGTCTGTGTGTGTGTCTGTGCCTGTGTGTGTGACTAAAAGGGAGCTTATTGGGCGTGGCTTCCCTCCTTGTGTCAGTGACCTATGAATGCTCCTTTTCCCTCCCATTTTGTTATTCCCTCCCTCTCTCTCTTTTTCTCCCTTCCTCCTTCCCTCCCTTCCTCTCCCTCTGTTACTTTCTCACTCTGTCTCTCTTCATCTTCCTCCTTTGTTCTTCTTCTTCCTCTACACCTGTCAGAGCTTATGTAACCTAACAGCTAGTCAGATCCAGACTCCTGTCTGCCCCCTCTAACAGCACCAGTGACTTGCCTCTCCTCAGTTCTCACTACAAAACCCTTTCACCACAACATCATCCAATCAACGATCGACTCAAACAGGCTCTCCATGAATAAGAAAGATCATACACACTACGCATTATGAAGAATAATTTTAAAGCTTTCTCCCACAGGCAGTGGCCACCCAGCCCCAAGTCTGTAGTTGACTTTAAATGTATCTAGCCAGCCTGAGGTGAGCAGGATCTGCTGTATCTCTGTGATAATAGCATTAGGATTGAACATCTAAGCCCCATCTAGCTATCTGGCTTTGCGGGATAAACACATAACCTGCACTGAGACATGACTGTACGCTTATCCAAGAATATGGTTTCGGAGACCACATCGGTGCGTTCACAAAGAGAGGCATCATAATATCTTGATAAACTGATAACTGTCTCTTTTCATTCTGATAATACGTGCACAATGTCGCCGCAAGGGGTAAAGGAGATGAACGATGTGACAGTCGACCCGCAGGAAGTATACTGGATCAAAACTTTGTCACTTGTCTAATGTTTAACTTTGTCACTTTATGTTGAAGAGTGTGCAAAGGATGCATACACAGGAGAAATTGAAATGGATAATGAATTCAAACACTCTGTAGTTCTTGCAGAGGTGATGGACTGGAACTTTGGCTGCAGTTGGAAACCACTTGATGACAGATTATGACCATTATTATTTTATTTCTTATACATAATCAGTTGAGGATTTACTGTAAATATTTCCCTTGAATAGGTTGATGATATCCATTGCCACTGCCTTCTATAGCCCATCTACTTTCTATCTGCATAGTTCTTTATTTAAGCTCCCAGCTGCTTTTGTTATATCAAACTTGCAGGTCTAAAAGAACCACTAGTGGAACAAATAAAAGCACAAAAAAGAACATGCAAGCCGCTGTTTGCAAACTTCATGGTTTTTGATTGACATGAGTTTTTGATGGCTGCCACTGATACCAATATTATTTTCTGATAGTTGATATTGTGTTACTTACTCCATAATATTATTATTCCATATAATTAAATTTCACCATTTTTAAGACAATAAATTCCCAAATGTATCTAGGGTTTCACCCAAACTAGTATATCCTTGGTGGCTTTGGAAAAGCCTTGGAAAAAGCTTTTAGAACGTGAGACTCTCAAACCAAGTATGATAATAATCACAGTTATAATCATGATCATCATAGCGTATAACTGTATGAAATCAAATCAAAATATTGCATCAGAATGAATTCAGGATAAGGTCTTTCCATGGGCAGCCAGTGAAACATTAATCAATTATACATTAATTTTGTAGTCAAAACAAACAATATGATATCCATCACATCAGAGGTGGCTGACACTGGTGCAATATTTGATTGTTAATAAAAGAGCAGTGTCAACTTCATATTGAACTGATTTATCAGTCTAACCTTGGTTTTTACAATGGACTGTCAGCAGTATGTTAATAGGAAAATCACACAGGTTTGACTGTACAGCGATGGAAATGAAGGGGTCTACAGATGTCAGTTTAAATACTGTTTATTAACTGACCCTGTGTTGAGACTTAGCAGAGACCAATCTGAGGCCGCCCACACAAAGCTTCACTGCATTGTTTTGGATGAAAGACTCCACTACACAGAAAATCATAAACCACTGCACTCTAAATGTAACATATAGCAGGCTATCAGCCCCTACGAGGGGATAGGCTGCCATCCAGTACTGCAGTAGCGC
This sequence comes from Myripristis jacobus, assembly GCA_900302555.1. Lineage (NCBI taxonomy): Eukaryota > Metazoa > Chordata > Actinopteri > Holocentriformes > Holocentridae > Myripristis > Myripristis jacobus. Next base: position 113,838 of record OMLB01035544.1, on the reverse strand, counting down.
CATTGTCATGGTTGACTGCCGTCTTGGAAGAAGGGACTATTTTGGCAGGATAATGTGGTCATGCCACAGAGTGAATAGGGGGTCTTGAGAGAAGAGGGCAAAGATAAGAGAATGGAGAACATTCCATTAAAGATAGCGATGGTATCATGCTGTGGCTCAGGGAGGATTCTGCACCGAACCCACCGCAGCACCCATCGAGTGCAAGGTGCATCTGTTACCATGGTACCCGGCCCAGGCAGCCCCTTTCATGTCTGTCAAGACTGGGGAGGGAGAAAGAGAGAGAGAGAGAGAGAGAGAGAGACTAGCAATATGTTAGTCTGGTCTACAGTTAGAGCTGAAACAGACATGTGTGTGCCTGGTCATGTGTATGTACTGCATGTATGTGTTCCCAGCTCGCATCCCGGCAGTCCAGGCTTAAGATGCTGTACGCTGACAGAGGTTCGTCACACAACATGAATCATTTAGTCACCACAGCAGAGTTGGAAATGTCACGTCTCATCAGTGTTCCCCATGCCTCGGTACCTTTGCACCGTTCACGTCTCTGGCAACTGAGTTAAAGGGAAGACTTGGTTAAAGAGAGGAACTGAGATTTTTACATGCAAGACATTCATTGCATCGGGGTGCAGTGGCTCCTGTAGAATCATCCGCGCACCGTGGTATTCTGTGGGACTGTCGACTGTTGCTGCCCAAGCTCAGTGTGTCAACTCTCCTTTGTGCAAGTCACGACTGTGTGTGTGTGTGGATTCTGAGTTCTTGATGGGGATTCTTTCCTCATCCTTTCCTGACATTCCTGTTTCCCTCCATATCTGATCTTTCCAAGGAATGTGACGCTGTTTTCTCACAGAAAAATGCAGGCTTGACCTTTCTTGGCAGCCAGATAGAAAACCGAGTGACAACAGTAGATAATGTAGAAGGACCATATCCAAAAGTCAAACCATGCCATTTGCTTTTTGTCTGTCTTGTTTTCTAATAAAAAAAAAACAAAAACAAAAACAGACAAAGCAGTCAAACAATGAGCAGCGTCAGGTAGATCATTCCCGACTGTACACCACAATCAACACTAAACACTGAGTAGTACTTCGTCAGAATCTTTATTACAAGATATTAGGCCACTGTACAAATCAGTGCGAATCGTACAGTACAACGCAGAATTAAGACTGTTTCTCGAGGTTTGTCATTCAAAGCTGTATACGAGGTGTTTCAAGAATACACAAGAGTTTCAGAACTTCTGCCATGCATGCATGATTCCATATTTGCCATGCATGAGTTGGTACTTCAGTGTTTAAGAAAGATCCCTAAAAAATGGCAACCAAACAAAACAACTAAACTGTATGAGTAAATGTATAAAGCACAAAAAAGAACAAGTTGTCCGGAATAGTATATCCCTCATGAGATTTGGCACACACGATAATGCACAATGCAATATAAATAGTTTATCAATAGGGTGTGTACAGTCAAGTTACAGTATCAACCAATCCAGGTGAAAGCCTGGGAAGCTTACAAACAGGTGGGAGGTACACGGTATATAAATGACTTTTAGCTGCAAGGTATGGTAACAAAAAACACTCAGGCAACATCGAGAATCATAAGTTTAAAAAAAAGGAAATCACTTTCATTCGGTCAGAATATAATCGACATACAAAAACACTCCTTCAGGCCTTAAGTCACTGCAAAAGACGTATTCCAAAGGGTCAATAAATAAGGTCTTCAATACAGACAGAGAACAACAAACCAGTTTACCGCTTCTCACTTTGTGCAAGAAAATAAGGGCTACGCTTTCCATATTTACAAACTGTTATTCATTTGCCCTCAATCAAAACGAAGAGCAGAAAGAATGGTACCATAGGTTTGATTGATAAGATATAGGAGAAGTGTGTGCTTTAGTTTTTAGATTATGCTTATTTCTGTATCCTGTCCCTGATTTCTGCATTTCGACAGCGTCACCTCCTTCCGCCACCTCCTTCCCCCCCTCTTGTTGTCTTCTCCCGCTTTAGGATTAATGGCGAAAACCCTTTAATCGAGGGTGTGTGTGGTTGTATGTGTGAGTGTGTGCGTGTGTGTGTGTTGGGGGGGTCCACCTGGGGGTCTCTTTCGCTGCCATCTCCCACCCCTGCCAGTGCGTGTCACCCGGATGGCCGTGACTGACTGGGAGAGGAGGGTGTGGAAGTACTGCTTGCTGCCACATGAAAGAAAGTGCTTATATACAGTGTCTTTGGATTAAAATTGGTAAATATCGCCATAAAAAATTTCAAGAGTGTCTTTTGGGGGTGGTGAGGAGAGCGCTCTAAGCCTCCGCAGGGGTCTTCTCTGTTCCATTTTTCAGCGCTTCGTTGTCGCCATTCTCATCCTCGATCACAACTGTGGATGACAGGGGAGAGAGTTAATGAGGGGGCTCATCTTGGTGTGGCGTCTTGAAAATTCACCACCGACTGACAGGAGGGCATGAAAGCCCAGAACCATCAGCATTGCACTATACGAGCATGAAGTGGTGTGTGCGTGTATGAGAGAGCAAGAGAGTGCAAAAGACAGTGAAAGATGATTGTGCGCGTGTGTGTGCGTCCATCAGTCTGATGCACATCTGTGAATGTGCATGCGTTTGAATTGCAGAGTTTTCTCGCTATGTGCCCAAAGAGAGGCAAGTCCTATATGTTTGCCTTTTTGCCATGATTGTGTAAATCTGTGCATGTGTGTACAAATTCCCCGTCTGTGCATGTAGCCTGTTTGCCACCTCAAGTGAGCTTGCTCTTTCAAGGACCATCTTATGATTTTTTACCAGGAATGCAGCATACAAGGAGCAGCCTTCACTTATCATGACAAATATAAATCATAGTGACAGAGCACATACATCTCAATCATACCAACCATTCATTCAGGAGGGGACATTCAGCAGAACTCTGTTGGGCAGCATTCAGGAGGCATTTAACAGCACGCACTGCGCATCCAACTTGTGTTGCAATGCGAATAGAATATTTAAAAACCCATAGATCCTACACGCATGCAGTGAACTGACTGTTTTTTCTGAGCACTCCACTGAGGGCTATGTCAAGGCAACAGGGTTGCATATGTGGCTGCAAATGTGGAGATGCTTCATTGTGGTCCATAATTAAGCTATGTGCGCATTGAAAACATCACCATACAAACGAAAACGCCTTAATTATATAATTACCCCGTTTGCTCCTGCCTATTTGTCCGAGTTTCGGCGGGCGTTTATTCTGTGAGCCACTGAAGAAGTTGTTGGTGTCTTGAAGACGACAGGTGAAGGAAAGGTGTCCCTCGTCGCCCTCATTTCCATAATGACTCATTTTTTCTTCGTTGAAAGGCAGCACTTCCGACATCTCCAAAGGCGTCTTTATCACCAAGGCGCACAAACTAAAATGAATGGCTCGACGTCAACCTTGTACTCGGTCGGCTATTACAAACAAAAGAAAAAAACAATGTAACCTGCTGACACGATCTAGCCCTTTCTGTTTACCTCGAAGACACGTGTCTGTCCCCGTCGGTGCGCATCAGAAATAACATTAATTTAAAATGTCCTCAATTTCCCCGCTCGACAAGCTTCGGCAACATTATTCAAATTTTCCTGAGGTCTTTCTGAGCGTATTGCTTTGGAAATGGAGGCGCATGTACAATACAGCCGTGGAGCGCCCGCTGGTTTCGAGCGGCTGGACCCGTCGCACGGAAAATCTGAGGAAGAAATGCAAATTGAGGAGCGATGCAAAACACGGATCCCAGGGAGACCTGGCGAGGGAGCTGAATGGGGGTTTTCTGGTGCAGCCTAGAGAAGCTTCCAGTTGGAGCCGTAGTGTACAAAGCTCCACTCTCCGGGATCTAGATCCAATCAAACAAATGGTGATTTTATATTCAAGGATGGCACACAATAGTGAATCATTTTAGGTCCTTCGAAAATGCTGCGTAGGCTGCGCGTCAACGAAGGTCACTCAGTGATTTAATTGGTTTTTGATGTGAAAACTCAGACCTGTTTGTCGTTAGACTGGTGTTGTGTCTTTTCCCCCCTTTTTGCTTATGATTTATTAGCCTTTGGGTGTTTTGGGCAGGCTATGGCGCCACCGAGTGAGACCTCACCAGAGGATGGCAGTATTTTCAAAGGCTATGATGTGACTAGTGGCCCCATGGCGTACTTCCAATTCCATTCCGGCAGCCTTATTGTCCACTTCCATTTCTATTGGATGTAAACTAACTAAAGTCTCCGTTGAAGTTTGGTAAACTGGACGCAGTGGGGAGGCAAGTGGGCAAGGGTTAGCTACAGTGGTTTCACTAAAATTCCTGTAGGCCCACATGTCATGTATCCAGTGTCCAGAGATTTTGGGTGATTTGAGGGATGTAAGATACCATTTGGGGAACTGGAGACAAGAATCCTGCTTCAAATCTGTGTTTTCAGGGTCATGTCAAGTTCAGATGTTAAAGAGAAGGAGCATTGCTTGGTCTTTGACAGGCCTAAATGTGTAAAACCCATAACTTCAAAATATGTATGTTTAAGTCATGGAGATTATGTAGAAAGATGAATATAAGTAGCCAACATTACTGTGGAAAATGACCCTGGAAAATCTGCTGCACAACCCTCTCTCAGTTATCTGGTTTATGCACCACCGCAACTCTTCAAGTTTTCGTTCAGAGCCATTACAGATGAAACTACTCTTAAAATGACCGTACTCCATACATTGTCATCAGTGCTGATAATGACATCAGGTACTGATCATGTCCACAAAGAGGATTCCCTGAAACCAGTTGGGATTTTTGTTTGGCACAAGGTGTTTTGATACGACAAGAGGGTCAAAATTAACCTGCTCTCATGCTCCAGAGAACAATGATCAGAGGGCAGCATGAAAACTGGCTTAGTGTTGGCTTTGTTAAACAAAGACTCCTGGGATTTTCTTTAGGCATGGACAAATCCCCCTTGGGTTTACCATTCATTAAAGTACCGGCTGCAATGTTTACATAAATAAGTTTTATAATGGCACTGCAGCATGAAGGGATGAAGTAACAAAACAGATATAAAGGCGATAGCGATGGATGGGTATTAGATCCTGACATAGACTATCATTTCTCACAGGAACTTAACCAAATATCATTTTACAGACACTGGAATGAAAGGTGATGAAACTAGATATCTGTGCCTGTAGCAGAGCCAACTTTAATATGCCATCAACTATTCACAGTGGAGGTACAGTCGTGACACGGCACACCTAACCCTTTGGACTTACTGAACTCACACTACCTTTCGAAGATTTTATCAGCGGCTCATCTTTCATGTGAGAACATCTCAATACCAGCTCTTCGGGCCCCTGTAATTATGAAATGTTTCATTATATGTGGCTATATGCTGACAGTCATAGTAAGTGGGGTTTGTTTAGTATGTTTTAATTATTTAGGAAACCTTGTTTGAACATCCCTGCACAGACAAATACAAGGAAACAACTTATAATTGCAAAACACACCCTTCTAGGATGTCAGGCAAAGGCAAACAAACAAGGCATTAACAGGGGTTTTAGTTCTATTCAAACCAGGGGTTATTGTGCATTGTGTATGTTAACATGTTTGGAGGAAAATCTCTGACACAATGGACTCTAGACACCTATTACAACCGCTAACATTCGGACACAAAGACCCTCCTTAAATGTGGCAATTTATTTGCATAAAAAAGGGCAATTGTTCCACAAGCTATACAGTGAACATTTATGAATGTGTCTTATCAAGTGCCCATTCCACATTGTATCAAATTCCACATATCTACTTAAGTAACGAAAACCATTATCAAAGTAATCATCAAAGTTGATGCAAACTGGAGGAAGGTGTGGATGTATTTTTCAAAGAACCTTCTGCAAGACTTTTGATGCACTTGGTGTCAGCTCACAGATTTTCAGATCCTCTTAAGGCAAGTTGCATTAATAGCTATCATGATCATCATAATTTGGGACTTTTCCCTAGTATTTCACACAACGCAAGAGGGACCCATAGATGGTTCGGTCTATCCACCGGCGGAACTTGGATACTGCCGTGTAGACTCCCGGAAACTTGGCGTCCCCACAGCCGTTGCCCCAGGATACAACGCCGTAGACGCGCCCCTCACACACCAGCGGCCCGCCAGAATCTCCCTGGAAAGACAAGACCACACCCTCCCGAGTTTGTGATGCCAACATGGGTCTCATGGAAAAGCCGATGGTTTTAGTGTCTCACAGTTTTTACTCTGAGCTTGTTGTAAGGATACAGCCAGTAGGACCAGGTTTCTGAGTAATGGGCCCCCAGACGCAATCAAAAAAAGTTTTGACCTGCTTCCAGGAGCTCAACTGCTGCTTGGCCCTTGTCTCAGTCAAGTTGGGTCACTTCTTTGGCATGAAGGGGGGTTTAAAGCTGCACTAAGCAAGATTTTTACATACAAATACACACATTTATTTGGCCTAAATCACAAATTGTGGCTACAACAGAGAAGAGCATCCCACCCCCCTTTAGTTGAGATGCTATAAAGTCATGCAGTCTTCTAAAGTTAATGTCAGGTGTCGAGTAGGGACACTGGCAAGAAATCTTGGCAAACCAGAAGTGGCCAGTGAAAAAAGCAAAATACAAAACTGTTAAACATCAGCAAGAAGCCTGTCCTCCTCAGTAATGGTTGAACCTGCTGTGAAAGATTTTGTCACCAACTTCATCCCCATCTAAGAAGAAATTCTGAGTCTTGAATGCCAAGTTCACTGATGTAATGATTTCTGGGTAATGAAATCCTTCAAACTTCACAAAATCTGGTTATTTGTTGCAGTCACTTGAGAATGCCAAAGTGCAAGATTGTATCTTTTTTTTTCTTTCTTATTTACTCTGCAGCTGTTTACAATTTCAGCCCAAATGTACAGGAGCATTACACAATGAAGTTCATATCAGATTTTTGTCCTCATGCTAAGTATAGTTTCAAGTCTTTTGTCATACATGTAATCAGATCTGCAAAAGCTGCTGCGGCTGCAAATATCCATACAACAAAATTACAGCAAGGATTTGAGCCCTGGCTCATGTTATGCTGTTGGTTCATTTCGGGATTGCTTTCCTGTCTCCCCTGCAACTTCTGTAAACTAATATAGTTACTGAGGGTGGACTGCCACCTCTCCTTAATAAAAGGTAGCAGCCAAACCATAGCTTATATAATAAACTGTACTACATCCACATAATGTCTTACTGTTTGTTCAAATGTAAACTGATATATAAAAAGCTGATCTTGTCTGATATATCTTGAGAACCCAGGCCAGTACTTACGAGTGCATTGGAGACATGAGTGAATTTGTTGTTTGAAATGGATTTAATGGCTTTTCAAGGACTGATTGATTATGTTTGTCACAGTGAGACTTAGAACAGCCTTTGCTCCTGTACCTTGCACGCGTCCTTTCCACCAGCGCTGTAGCCAGCACAGATCATGTTTGTGGTGATGTTTCCGTTGAAAGACTCGCTGCTGTTACACCTCGCAGTGGAGACAATGGGCACTTTGACGGTCCTCAGAGTGAAGGGCACCTGGCCTTCTACCAGACTGGTGTAGCCCCACCCAGACACCCGACACACCCGACCCTCTATCATACCGGTGCCCTGTCTGGGGAGGGGGGCCAGCGATACATATTTGTTCAGCAGCATGGGCTCCCGCAACTAGACAGAAATTCAGAGGACAGTCACTGAGTATAAAATCTGATTGTTGTATGGGGTGCGTGTGTGTGTGTCTATGTGTGTGTGTGTGTGTGTGTGTGTGTAAGGGCACAGCAAGGTAAAGATTTGATTTGTGTTGAGTAGCCTTTGGTAAAAACAATATTTTACATTAGGGGACTTCGTAAGCCCTGTTCACAATAGCATTTACGAGCTTGGAAAAACAAATTATAAATTGGAGTCGCTCGTGTTCTGTGTCTGTACGCCCACACTCACACAAACATACATACACACACACACTCATATTTAGAGGATTGAGAACACTTGCACGTATGAACAAATAACTGGACGTATGTCTGGACATATGTTACATCACTGCATATAAACAAGTTTCAAGTCTCATTCTTGTTTGTGCACATACAGCTAGGCTGATTTCCATAGTTAACTTTGGTTGTCGCTGCCTTTTTTTGAGCAGGACTTGGTACTGTTTGTTGTTGATCTCATGGAGAATTGTACTGTGATATGTGAACTTGACCAGATTAAGCACTAAAATGAGAAGTGAAAAGCCTATTTAGCTGTAATGTGAACTGGCCCTTGGCGTGTCTGGGTGCCATGGGTATCTGTAGTGATGTCACTCACATGTACTTATGTAAAGAAAACAACAACCATTGCAAACAAGTTGAAAAGAGACAGTAGTGCCAGTTAATGATGTATGTGGCTTGTTCATGAGGTGAAACAGTCTTACAGAATGTCAGTCAGAAAATGTGAGAATGTACGTAACAATGCGCTTTTCTATTTAAGTAGCACGTTCAAAGTGATACCTTCTCTGTGTACTAGTGTAAGATCTTTGATGATATTCAACAGGCAGATCTCTGTTTCTGCAGTACCTTAATGAGCATGATGTCGGCATTGTTGGTGCTCTTGTTGTAGAGGGGATGGGTTACCAGCCTGTGGGGTTTTGAGTACTGCTCAGTGCCCTCATAGGTACTGATGGTGTAATCGCCCGCCACAATCATCATGTGCTCTGCCCTGAAGGACAAGGGAATAATATTGGAGATCACATTATTATGCCGAATAGGAATATGATGCTAAATTTGACCACTAGCAACATCTGCTCTGAAAAGAAGGTGTGTTAGGCACTATTAATAAGCGCAAAACAATACGTTTAATCATGACTGACTTCATTCTGAATCTATCAAGTTTAACACTTTCCGTCTTTTTGAAAACAATATGTTATTTTAGTTTTAGCAGGTGCTGCTGGAGGACAAATGTGAGTGAGGTGGAGCAATATGCATTATAAACTCCTGCACAAACTCACAATATAGTTGGTTTCATATATTTTACCTGGACCACCAGAATGTCGCTTTGTTCTTTAATATGATCAAATGTCGTTAATTCAGACCAACTCAATAAGGTTTTATTTCTCTCACACTCTGGAACAAGCTGTAACAGAGGGGTTTACCAGAGATGTAACAGGAGACAAAGGCTCACTGTGTGTAACCTTGGACACTATAGCAGAAACCTAGCCCATTTCCTGGATCCGGACAAGATCACGCTTCACACACATGCACGCAAGCACACACGCACACATGCATGCACACACACACACACTTATCCATGATGGGTCAAGGTCAGATGGCTTGACTGTGTCTGCGTGCTATCTGACCTCTCAGCACCTCCCAAACACGTTCAGATCATGACTAAGCAATTTCTTTTTTGATGTTACCTAGCCAGAGTAGAATGGATGTTTGCTTTTATGCATCTGTTGGGCCATCTGCTCACTACACAAAATCATGTCATGTTAGCTTCTAAACTGTGATTTCTACAGATTGCTCTAAAAAAAACTTCTCTTGAGCATTATTCTGTTTTTTTTTTCATAAGAATGAGTTTGAGCCTTGCCTCAAGCAAAGTTCAACCACAGCGCCACTTGTTTCACGTTTCAGAATCAAGAGTATAGCATCAAATCAAACCAACCACAGTAGATGACTGTAAATCTATGATGTAGTTTTAAAGTTTTAAAGAGTTTCATAAAACCCAACCATAGGAGAATTTTCTAAACCCATAGTGGAGCATGTAATCCTTCAACTAAAGTTAAAGATCTTCACAGCTGGAGTTTGGATGTGTTTTGTCCTGAACCGTAACAGGAAAAATCATCAGAGTCTAATATCTGTTGATCAAAGCACTTACCCAATGTTACAGTGTGCTGCAGTCAGCACCCAGGACTTGTGAATCAGTGATCCACCACAGAAGTGTCGGCCTTTCGTGCTCTGCAGTGACACAATATATTTGATGGAGTTTGGTGCAGGTATATAACCACCAACTATACGCCCCTGCGTGAGCACCTGGCCTGTGTGGAAACACAAACATTATGCTTTAAGTGACAGGGAAGAAAAAGAGCCCTAAAGCGTGGCAGCTGGATATTAAGTCTCTGAAGTGTGGTGGGAAATTGTTTCATGTCGGTAAATCCTGCTTACAATGTCAATGGATAGTGGACCTGAAATCAGTTCTCCTGAACAGTTGCCTTCCCTGGCTTTTGTAGAAACTTCATGTAAGGGATCACGTAATCCAAAACTAAAATGGCAACTTCATGCCTTTGTGAAAACTCTGAAAACCCTTTAAAGTCAGCTCAACAGGTATGGATTTCGCTCAGGGTTGAAACGTGGATCCTATAAATCATAGAAGAGCTTCAAGGAACAATGGCAGACATAAAGAGTGAGGCGCTCTAATACCCCCTCAAGCCCATTGACCTTGGCTAACAATTAGTGGTTTTCTGTCACCTGGGAGTCCAGTGCGTAATGAGAGTAATCCAATAGGACCTGACCTTCTAGTGTCACCACCTCATGCTGGGCTTTGAAACATAGAACTGAGGGTTTACCCTGCCTGGTCTTATGCAACAGCTCAACAAAAGTATACTGGTCTAAAGCTTTAACACATGACAGGAACAGTAGTAGTCATTTCCTGGGAATACCCATAAGTTCCTCCCGTAACAATGGATGGTGGATGCATTTAATATGGGATTGTTTGAACTAAAAGTGAGAAATGTATGACATATGAACTAGTCACTTGATTGAAAAAAAAACAAACACCTCAAAAGAGAGGAAAACAAAACTCTAAAATGGGCTAACATGGAAATTCTATTCAAAAGATATACATAAAGTAGGAAATAATCAACAGTACCTTTTATTTGTTAAGTGAAATAATACAATAAAGTAGACAATTTTTTAACAAAGTTAAAAGTTTCAGCCACACATCCTGTCTATATAACTTCCATCTCCATTTATTGAAGGGAAGACACTGAACAAAGCAAAGAGCATCACAAGCGCATCAGAATACAACATCATGCATCGAATCATACAGCATCATGTAGTGCCTTCACATCGCTGCAAAAAAATCATGTACTCACAGTTGACTGCCAAGAGTTCCAGCAGCAGCCCACCACAGAGACACAGCAGCAGCTTCATGGTAGCCGTAGAGGTTTCAGGGCTTTTTCCTACACCATACCCGCAGCCAAACCGTCCAGGCTACCACTGTCCTCGCGTCTTGTCTGCTGGCCCAGCCACAACATCCACTCTGGTTCCTGAAATAGAAGGAGACAGGCTCATCAGCCTTTATCCTCGGGTTTCTTCCGAGAAAAAATAAATAAATAAATAAATTAAAGTTTTCAGTTTCAGTTTCCTGGATGCCGTAGAACCAGGGTCCAACGGTATAGGGCCGAGAGACAGACACAGACAGAGAGAGAGAGAGACAAAGTTCACCTTCAAAAACTGTCCACCCCCTTCAACCCACTGCTATCACAACTCTTTTTCCTGACCCTCCTGACTTGTCGAAAGGCCTTACATTGTTGCCATGGCAACCAAGGGTACTGTGCCGAGCTGGTTCATCTATACTGTATCAGCATGCCCCGTCGGTGTCATCATCACAGCTTATCCCTGCTGAAATGTTTCAATGGCCCACTGTGTGTGCTTGTGTGCGTGAGTGTGCATGTCTGTGCATGTGTGTGTGTGTGTGTGAGTGTGTGTGTGTGTGTGTTCTACGCAGTTGTGCGTTTGTGCACTGCTTTGTCATGTGTGTGTGGGAAAAATCGCAGATATGAGGACTGAGTCTCTCTGTATGACTCTGAATCATCAATCATCACTAAATCTATGCCCGAAATAATAATAACTCATTATCATTAGCATAATCGTCATCATCATCATCATCATCATCATCATCATCATTATCATCATCAGCCCTCTGGCAAGTCAGCATCATCCACAGCATGTGAGAAGAATCTCTTCTGACCTCGTCCTGTCCCACATTTAGACGTAGCTGAATAATTGATATTTTAGCCGGTAGAATGGGAGAGAGAGCTGTTGCCTCCCACTGAGGTATTTCCTGGCCCAACAATTACCTGACCACATACCCGGGTCCCTTCCATGTACTTTTATTGCGAGGCTGAAAATTTTGCAAGTTGTGGAACGGTGACAGCTTCAGACACATTTTAGAATGAGGAAAAGATGGGCGAAAACAACAAAGGAGCTGAACCTCGCCTCAGTGAAACGCATACCCAGCAGTTCCCCCTGCTCATCAGACAGTATCTAATTGTCAGTCTAATTTGTGACTGATGCACATCGTGGTGCAGCTTCATTTACATTCAAGCTTCATGTTCTTTTTCACTCTTGAACGATGGCAAACCAAAAGACGACTGAAGAAAATATTCAGGAAATTTTCAAAAAATATTGTCCTCCACATATTTTGTAAATAATTTGCCTGATGACAGTCTTCATGACCAAAATGTCATGTTTTTAATATAGAGCACTATTCAAAAAAGAAAAATATGCTTACTATTTCTATTTCTATCTCTAAGCAAATATTTAACCTTTTTTTTTTAAAATATGCAGCAATATTTCTATCCAGCTTAATTATGGAAGGCTGCCAACATAATGTGAGTATAGAGGGTATGGCATGGTGCAGATAGAGGTGTATGCAGCTTTTTTATATCAACACAACCCTCTGTAGTATCGATGTTTTGGTGTTATATAAGTTGTCTCAGATTCATACATGCTGCACATGCAGTTTTGTGGGTTTTTCCACATCACTCACTTACTCTCTCACATATACATACACACGCACGCTCACACACACCTTGTTTGTCAACTCATATTAGCACCTAAGGGACAGAGTCACGCACTATCACCTTTCACCCTCACGGTTGGAATGACACCTTGGGGAGCGCAGACAGTAGGGAGCCCACGAGTGACGTTGAAACCCAGCAGCTCACTTTGTACACGACAAGTCATGGGAACTTGTTATGAAAAAAAGAGAAAAGCGCTGGGAAAGTGATAAATGAGACACACACCTAGGGAGACGGAAAAGCATGGGCATGACAGACACGGGCTATAATGCATCATGTCACTGTCAGAATGGGCAGTTTGAGTGGCGAGGATTTGTTACCTGCACATTTTGACTTTGACTTGATAATTTTGCAAGGATCCCAATTAAGGCAAAGGACAGGCACTGTCTAAACACCATTTAGACAGTGTGTTGTGGTAAAGGGCTCAGTAAAGTATGTGTAGTTCAACCTCCACAAAGTATCTTAAATTGATACTGTTGATGGAGAGCTAATCATAATCAGGCAATCATACATCCTTTTGTGCTGTTTCTTGTAACATCACAAGATACAACAACAACAGGCCTGGAGTATATTCTATCATTTCTCTGGCTTGTTGGGTTTCACCTCCCTAAAGGTTCACTTTCCTCCCATTTGTGGACAATAGGCTCAATATGTGAGCACAAAGGGCTTAGAGGGAAAGACCTAATAAAAGAGTAGACTGTCGCCTTTGTCATGTACTAGGTCAGTGTCTCTGTTTTGTGTGTATATATGTGTGTGCATGTGTATATGTGTGCGCGTGTGTATGTGTGTGTGTTAGGTGCCTCACGACATGATATATGTTGGACAAAGCCAGGGCACAGTTATTGCAGCCGGTATGGTTACAGTATAAAAGAGGACAGAGACTTCTCAAGCATTACCTCAGGTGTACGAGAGGAGTGTGTGAGGGTGTGCAAGTGTTTGGATGCAGGATTTGGACTGCCAGCCAGCCTTTTATTTTATCACTTGACTCTTGATAAGGTGAGGTGGCCAATAGGGCTTTGTACTAAATAGATACAACTGGATCATAAATTTTATTAGATATATGACATATGATAGGCTTTATCATTCTCATAGGAAAAAAATGTCTTTGACTCTTTACCTGTTGCAAATATGATATTGCTAATTAAAATATTATTGTTATTACACTGCAAAAAAAAAAAAAATCTATCTCAATAAGTGATTTGCGCTCATGTTCATCCTCAATATATTGGTTTTTTTTTTAAAGAAGTGTCAAAATCTACCAGTCGGATAAGATTGATTATCTTATCTGACTGGCAGATTTTGACATTCAGTCAAGTCTCAATTATTTAAGCATAAATCCAGCGCAACGAAGGAGAATACAGTAAATCAGCCCAAAATGATGCCTGCCGAAAAAAATCATGAAACAAGCTTATTACAATTGAAAATAACTGGCGTTATCTCATCCCACTGCATTGCACACTATGCAAAATTGCCTTGTTGTGAGGTTCTTTAGACTCAACACTGACAAGGAAGAAGCACAAAATGTGATGGTTGTGTCTATATGGTTCTCATCACTGGACCCATTTTGAGGACCTTTTAGAGTCAACTTACAAAAAAATTTGGAATTAGTGTGAAATCTGAGTCTATGTGGGCCTAATCATTGCACTTACTCACTGATAAATTATGTGCTTATCCACTTTTTTTGGCAGTTTAGTCTTAATGGTCCTTACCGCAATCAACCTTCAGTTTTGCATAGTGCACCTTTAAGATGGCCATTTGCATTAGCAGATGTTAAACTGACTAGCTGTGATCAGTAGGTTAATCGTCATCAAGGCCAAAATGCAGGGCACTAATTGGCTGTAATGGTAATTTATGGAAATCACTGATTTATCCTAAAAAAGAATCCACCAAACAATCATATAAGTTGATTGTAAATGATACAGGGATTTATGTGCAGACAGAGAAAAAATAAAAAGTTTTTTTTGCAATCAGCACATATAAACTACTGAACTAAGTTGATACAGGGATTGATATTATAGCTTATTTGCATTTTTAACTTTGCAGTTTGACTTCATATTTCCTATGCAATTTTTACTTTCTCATTTTTACTTTCAGTGTATTTATTTGTTGCATTGTTCTGCATGAAGCACCTTGAATTGCTGTTGTGTATGAAATGTGCTATGCAAATAAACTTGCCTCTGCCTTTGCTATATCCTCAAGCAAAGTGATAATGCCACTGTCATCATAGATCAAATAGATCAAATGAAAACTGGAGGATGAGCTGAGCCTGTGATATTAACAACCTCTGGTGTTTCTCTTTTTGGTATCAAGCTACATGATTATGGCTCAGTCCTGTCCTCTCTCACTACTCCTCTTGGTGACTGTCAACGCAGCAGGTAAAGAACAATGGCATTCATCCTCTGTTAACTTCTGTGAACTTACACACTGTCTTTACACATTTAAACCATTAATCATGCAGGTCCATGCACATCTACCCACATGAAACCTGGAACCTGTTTTCCTACCAAAGAAGAGAATAAAATAGAATATAAAAACATTATTTTTATGAGTTATTTCTTTGACTTTTTCATGAAAGCATACACATGGTTTAGAAATCAGTTTAGCCTTGTAGCTTTCTGAATCACTGTCCTCAGGTGTGTATGGGGTCAGAATCATCGGGGGTCAAGAGGTCCAGCCCTACTCCATCAAGTATCAAGCCTCCCTACAGTACTTCAATCACCACTTCTGCGGGGGCACCCTCATCCATCCGCAGTGGGTGGTGAGTGCTGCCCACTGCTGGAGACCGTGAGTTACTGCAGTTTCAGATCTGTGGCGTTCACACAGTAGGTAGGCAGCACAAAATACAAGTGGGTCTATCTGCAGCCTGCAGACAAGTACAAAACACACCCCTACAGTGCAACGCACACCCAAGTCAGCAGCAGAAACTACCATGCAAGTACAAGCCACGCCCACTTATGTCAGTACAAGACTCTCCCGCACGGCTGAGGTTAAGTTTAGGGAAAGTGATGGGAGGACATGTGCTTTGTAGTAGTCTGCAGGCTACAGACAGACCCCTCTCACCAATAATTTATTTCCATTGTAGGTAGCATGTCAACAGCACCCCCTGTCTGGGTGTTGGTACTCAACAACAGCCTGATCAGTGTCTTATTTTTTAATTTTTTTACAGTTTTTAACAATTTACACCTTCATCATAATGTAATGTGTTAGTCTTTTTTTTCCTTTGACCTTTATTTAATCAAAATGTCATGTTGAGATCAAGATCCCATTTGCAAGGGGGAAAAAATAAAAGGTAACAAAAATAATCATGCAAAACAGCCTCATTTAATCATGAAACCTCTCACCAAATTTCTTGTTGGTCTATGGACGTTTTTTCACAGCAGCCATTTTGACATGAAATTGCAAAACACGTCTTCCTAATTAAAGAAATTAAATACATTTCCATACCATTTCAGCCTCCCGCTATTAATTGTGTTTGCTGGCTCACCGTAAAGGGTTTGTCCATAGAAACTGAATGGGTTGGACTCATTCAGTTGGCTGAAAAACTATGGCTTTGTCAGACTAAATGGAATGGAAATATATAAAAGTCATAAGTAACACCTGTGTTTAGCCTGCAATTTCATGTCAAAATGGCTGCTGTGAAAAATGTCCGCAGAGTTTTAGTTGACTTTGAAATCACTACAGATAAAGAATGCCAGATACTGCCAGATGCTTACTGACTAGATTACTATTAATTCTAGGAAAATATAGCATCAGCCTGCCTTGAAAAGATGTGTTTTAAGTATAGTAGATAAACAGAGAAGGAATTAGGAATATTATCTTGGCAAATAGATCTGTTGCATTTATATTACTGTGCCTTTCAGACAATTTGACCTTCACTTTTCACATGATGGCAGCAATTGTTGATTGTAGTTGCTATAGTTATAGTAACTGCCATTAAGGTGTCAAAGGACTGACCAATTTCCATATAATAAAGCAGTAAATGAAAAGGGAAAGTGTTTTCAGCTACTTCCCATGAGATTCAAAAAAGATTCACATTTGTATTGTGCACCAAAGAGCATTTGTTCGTAATGCTTTTGGTGAACTCAACCATTTCTCTCAATGTCACGTTCAGGTTGGGTTATCTCACGTTGGGTTTATAAGCGGTGGTAGTCAAAAGAATGAGTATTACGATTATTGGAAACATCTTTTATGTGATTTTTATATGACTTTGTTTCCATGAGCCCCTCACTGTGTCCTTGCTCCAGGAGCCACATGCTCAAAGTCGTCCTGAGCGAGCACAGCCTGCGTAACACAGAGGGCTTCGAGCAGGTGTTCGGCGTAACCAGAGTCATCACCCACTACCTGTACCACTACAGGACGTTTGACAATGACATCATGCTGATCAAGGTATGGAGTCACTTGTGGGTAGTGTCGTTTGGTTTTGCTTTTTTGTGCCAGTCACAATGGCCTAGACATATAGTACCTATACTATCTTTGGCCCTTTTATTCCTGCCTTCTTATCTTCTGGCATACTGACTGAACTTAATGACCTCTTTGGGTTAAGTTGGACCGGCCAGCTACCCCCAATGCCATGATCCAGCCGGCCATTTTGCCCGATCCAGACTCACCCCCGTTGAACGACACCACCAAATGTACAGTCAGTGGCTGGGGTGTGACCCAGATCTACAACCACTACCTGTCCCCTGTGCTGAGGGCCGTGGATGTGGACTTCATCTCCAATTGTCAGTTCTATTACTACTTCAGGATCACGGACAACATGATCTGCGCCGGCTCTCGCTATGGAGGCAAGGACTCCTGTCAGGTGAGAAACAAAGCCAGCTTGGGGGAGCAAAACGATTACCCAAAAAGGTTAAGGAAAGGGGCAATGAACAGTTTTTTGTTTGTTTGTTTGTTTGTTTGTTTTATTTGAAGCTGATAATGTAATAATTGCCAGATAATAATTTTTAAATGAGTCAAAAACGGTACAAAGTATGGTCATGCTTAGTAATAAATTGCCAATACTCACTAACAATGTAGTAACTTATTTGTATAAGGTACACAGTTAATTACTGCATCATAAGTTAAATGCATGTTACACTCTTTGTGAAGTAATAATGATCTGGTAGTATAATGTAATGTGATATTTACATGATCTATAAATGTATTAAAATAGGCTCTATACATTTAGTCATACTGGGAGACATGGGAGGAAAGTTCTGGCAGGTTTCAATCCTTGACCAGAGACACCACTCGACTTTTACACACATCAGACAGTTGTTTAAGGTTCAAATGTTACCCATACAAAAATATCACCCAAACAAAAACTACTCAGTCACATTTGTATGTTCTCCTTTGCTTCAGGGTGATTCAGGAGGGCCTCTTATTTGTGATGGAAAATTTGAGGGTGTTGTGTCCTGGGGTATCAGCTGCGCCAACGCATACTTCCCTGGTGTCTACACCAAGGTCAGAAACTACGTCCACTGGATCAACTGGATCATCCAGATCAACAGCTAGTGAGACTGTGAACAAGTTTCTGCTGAAAAACACCTAGCGTGACTCTCTATTGCTATGGAGAGCATAATGGATGCTAATGGGGCCACAGGCATGTATGGAAAGCAAATGGACTTTCTTTTATTTGTCTGTTTTATAGCCCTGCAGTGGGTGATTTTAATATGATTAAACTACATTTTCATAGAGTACACACAAAACCCTAATGCATAATGACACACAGAGGAAATTAATGTGCTTTCTATTCCCTGTAAATAAGTTATCTTGAGATTGCATCCAGGAATGAGAACCCTTTGGAGTAACACACCAAACACATGTAAACCACACAATCAAACTGTAATAAGCCAGACAGTCTGGCGAATTACAGTTTTCCTCATGTATGCAACCAAATGGAATGTATTTACCAGTAATGTGACATCATACCACAAACCTTGATCCACACCTATTTCACATAAATGTTTTAGTCATTCCAGTTTCTATTTCTCCACTGACTTGGAATCTAAGGCAAAGATGAAGATGCACCAATAAAGATGGAAATTTTCTGAAACTGTTTTTAGTTACTGGTCATCTGTCTAGGAATAAGTACATTGTGTCATGTCTCTGAGACACCTTAGTTTGTGAACTTCATCAACAATAGATAATGAATTACAAAAAAAAAAAAAAGAAGGAAATGGGCTAATCATCCTCCACAGACAATGTTACCAGGCAGGTTAGTCACAGAGCAATGTGTTACATAACCCTGTACTCCTTCAGCGTCATATGTGCTTACACAAGAACCACTTTAGAAAATTTGTGATCTACAACCTCCCAATTTCCTATACAATTTGTGTGTGTGTGTGTGTGTGTGGTGGGGAGGGGACAACCAAGCAAAAGGGATTGGCTGTGCCAGCAATCCCCTTGCTCCCCTCCCCTCTGTCACATTCAGATCAGACATAAAGCTGGAAAAGATGAGCCAGAACAGATTGACTCACAAATTCTAGAGACCCAGGATAAACCCAGTAACCGACATGGAGGAAGTCAAGTTGAAAAGGGAGGTTATCCATACCAAGGACCAGGGTACAAGGAGGTTAACCCAGGAGAAAGTCAAAAACTTGATCCATCAGTCTCTGCTGGCAAAGGAGCATGCCTACTGCCCCTACAGCAAATTCAGGGTTGGAGCTGCTCTCCTGGCCCAAGACGACAAGGTGTTCACAGGTAAGGTGGATATTACTATATATATATATATGTATATAATGTCAAAAAGTGGGATCAGTTGATTGGCTTGTCTGTATATGCCATTTTGGTCAAATTTTGTTAGACCTGTCCAATGATTATACTCAGTTTCGGATGTGAAAATCAGTGTGTTTTTGTTTTGGGCTCGGGTTTTAGTTTTTGTTACCAAATATTTCAGAATCAACCGTGTTCAATCACACATCAGACTGAGTGCCAAGTTTTTCAGGTATTACAAACCTGTGGACATCTAGAATTAAGCACATCTAATTGAATGTGCAGCTTTAAAATGTTTACATTATGCACTGTTACTGAAAGCTGACACGAGCGACCACTGCTGTGGGACGGTAGCACTGTTGCGCCATAGGAATGACACAAGAAGGCAATCCAACGGTGAGCCATAGGATGAAGTAACCTGTGCATATTGCTGTGGAAATTCCTAGACTTGATATGTGACAGAAGTTTTGTCACCAGCAGTAAACAGTTTTGGATTTCATTTGCCTGACTATTTTGAAAAGAATCCATGGTAATGACTGCTTGGCAATAGACAAACTACGCAGTTCAAAAGATTTAGTGAAGAGGTGTCAAGTGTCATGCTGAATTGCACATAAATGTCTCTTTACTGTTGTCTAATAAGCTACCACCATTATTACCCTGAAAATATCATTTATTATCATTTCTTTAGATGAAATAAAATCATCTTCCTTAGTGTCAACAAGTCTTGACTTTAAATAACTTTTTGTCATTGCTTCACTGTGTCAACAACACTGGTACGTAACATCTGTCACACCACCCGGTGGCTCAAAAGATTGTCAACAATAAGCCAAATACAAAACCGCCCTGTCCATCCAAGGTTATTTCAAGTTTAGCTTCACCTTTGTCCTTGGTTAGAAATGTTTGGGGGGGGAAATGGTTGGCAAACTGCAAAGAGTGCAAACACCCTCTAAGGTAAGTGACTGTTCAGTCAGATCTGAGTAAATGAGTAGACAGACTCTGTCATGATGAAAGGCTCTCCATCTGCAACCTCAGGATGTTTCCAATTAAATCCATTTCTCCAGGGTCAACGTTTTGCCATTTTTCAATACAGAGAGAATGACAAGTGGGATGCTACCGGTAATGATGGTTGCTGAGTATACTTGACAACACTGTTTCTTTTGCAGGTTGCAATGTGGAAAATGCATGTTACTGCCTGGGTATGTGTGCCGAAAGGAATGTTATCTCAAAGGCAATATCCGAAGGCTACAGAAGCTTCAAGGCTATTGCAATAGCCAGGTAATGTCCTGTCCTTCATACAAACATGCAGGCAGTGTCTGTGCAGTTCCAGCGAAACACAAGCGAAATATCCGCACGCCTCTATTCTCTAACCATGACAAAGTTACTGTTTGTACTCAGTTTTCTTGCAACTCACCCAAATCAAACAGAGGCTCAGTGGCGATCCCATATGCCTCTCTTGTTCAGAAAACACCAACATTAACGTATCTTTATTAATGTGGAGACACTAACCTTCATGACCAGGTGTGGAAATACCTAGGGTCCAAGGCTGACCCCTTGTTTCTATATTGCAAATCATGATGTTTATTTCTGCATAAAAGTTTACACTTTTATCTCTGATACACATTAAATAATGTATATTCTTTGCAGTGACTTGAGAGACCAGTTTATCTCCCCATGTGGCGGGTGCAGGCAGTTCATGAGAGAGGTACCATCTTTTGCATGTTAATTTTTATCACAGTTTATGTAGAGTTACCCAAGATTGACCCAAGATTTTGTTTATGTGGTTGTTCATTTTCAGTCTGTAGCTTCAAGTGGAGCTCTCCTTTTAGGACACAGTAAATGTTTTCACACTGGTAGTTTTGTCTCTGAGAAATTGTGGTTAAAGTTTCATTGCCCATTAACTTGGACAGAAACCAGGTACCAGTTTCCTACAAAGAAGTCCACCATCCAAACTTTTTTATATCGAGTGAGTGGTCTTGATAAGCAGTCAGTAAGACAGGCTTCCAAAATTCCTGAACCTGTTGTATTTTTTAATGGAATTTTTGATGTTTTTTTTTTTTTTTTTTTCACAGTTTGGGTCAAGCTGGGAGGTGTATTTAACAAAACCTGATGGCTCCTATGTAAAGATGGATGTGAATGAGCTGCTGCCAGCCTCCTTTGGACCAGAGGAACTGTCCATGAAAAAAGTGTTCGGCATTCCCAATGAATACTAAGAAGCTGGCCAATGCAAAAAACAAGTAATGCTATATTGAACCAAAAATGACAGCTAGACTGCTGACTGTTTAATGTGCATGGTCTGTGTGTATTCATATCTAGTCTGTGCCATATTTATGCTTAATATTAATATTATTTTATGGTCTGCTGATTGTAAATAATGTTACATATTTAAGTTCACTGATTTGTGTACATATTCATTAAACGTATCAAACTAATTGCTCGAGTGAACAACACAGTGTGGTTGTAGACTAAAAAATATTTATTAGTTTTAAGAAGCATGGAGGCAAAATGAAATAAATACCAAAGCAACTCCTTATCTACATATTTTCATAAATAAACTGTTTTAGGAACAGTTTCTTCTCTCAAAACAGTTGCACTCTCTCTTCAACAATGGGATACAGATAAAAATGACATTCAAATGACACACAAGCTGACTGATTGTTAAAGTTATAGTGTATAAGTTTTAGTGTACTGCAAATGTAACTTGGTGAGCAGCAAATCATTAAATTTGAAAAATAAAGAGGGGCATTTTTGCAAGCACACAATTTGGGAAGAAATAGTAAAGCTGCCAGTGTAATTTAACTATACACCTATTGGTGATTTTAGGTCTATTCATTCCATGCATTAACATTTACAGTGTTTTAAGGGCAGAGACTTAAAAGGGCAACAGGACCATGGTACAATTTATCCATCATTTATCCCTGATTTAGACAGTGGACACTGAATTAAAAAGTGAATTCAGCCACAAACAAAAAACAAACTGAACATACATATAAAGGCAAATTTCCAAGTTCTGGATGTCACTTCTCAAACCTGTATTTGACCGTATTGAATTTCAAACAAGGCAATACACATGCTTAAATCCCAAACAAAACAGCCAAAAATTGCCACACTGCATATGACAACTAGGCCACAGCAGCACTAGAAAACATGAGAGAAGAACCCTATTCAATCACAAGTGATCAACCGCATTTTGTGAAAAGGAATTTCATATAACTTTAAAATAATTATAGTGTAAATGTATATTATACTGTATGCAATGATTTAAGTTAGGCTATATATTGCTGCTTATCATGTTTTAATATATGCCTTCATGCTTGCAATGCAAAAAGAAATATAATAACAATATATAATAACAAGATAGATCAATAACCAAGTATGATTGAATAGGGTCCTTGGAATTTACAAAAACAAGTATTTTACCTATATAGTCAGTGCAATGTGTTCAGTTTCCACACCTTTTATGCTAGTAATCCTCTTCCTGTGAAAGCCGATGGCAAGATCTGATATTTTCAGCAGAATTTTCCATCAAAAGGTTATGACACTATAGGACAAAGTCATGGCTGGCTCCAAAAAGCTGTTAAACAGTCTTAGCTTCATTAGCTTCATGTTAGTCTTAGACAAGCCTGAGCCTTACAGTATATGAAAGAAACATAACTTAAAAAGCTCCATTATTTAGAAATCCTTCTGACAATATTTCAGATAAAGACAATATTTAAGCTAGTACGTGCCAGGAAATGGGAAAAGTACCGAGTATCAGGTGGGGATGTACCTTTAGATCTAAGGTGCATCTTAAAAGTCTGTGGTAGCGTCCTTTCCTAAGCCATCAATCTTCAATCTGCTCTACGTTAACTTAAAGAGAAAGACATCCTGCAACTCAAGATGTCTACAATTTAATGTCATGCGTTCAAGTGTGTGGCAGAGAACGTAGGAAACCATTTAAAAACTGTCAAGCTGCACTGCAGATTTCTTACCAAAGAGCTAATCAGGAAGCAGGACCACAACTGCTACCTCTCCCTTTCCCTTTCACACGCTTGCGGCGCTCCCCTCAGCTCTCCGTGGAGGTGTTCATGGTTGCATCAAGCGAGGGCCAGGTAGGGACACGCAACCTAGGCAGCGTGCCCTCCATCAGCCTCTCCATCCACAGTCCCAGCCTGTCAAGCTTGTGGTGGACCTCTAGGCTGGTGGCCCTGGTTGAGCTTCTCTTCGAGCCGGCCCCATCTTCCCTGGAATGGGACCGGGATCGAGACTGGGACCGGGACCTAGAGCGCGACTTTCTCCTGCTGGCAGAGGACAACGAAGCGTCAGAGGAAAATGAGGCATCACTGGGATCGTCCCCAGTGAAGACTGGCCTGAAGAGGCAAAAGTACTTCTTGTGGCCATTTAGGGCCAGTACATGGCCAGTATAGTCCGAGGACTCCTCGTCATCATCTGAAAGGCCCAGGCTCTGTGCAGCGTCTGGGGTTGAGGCCAGGAGTGAGGGCATCCAGTGAGAGTGCTTATCAGCATTGAGGAAGGAGAAGTGGAGGGTCTGAGTCCTGAAAATAGGTAGCAGAGAAAAGTTGAGAACACCAACAAGCGGAACATGCACTGATCAGTGAAAACTATGTGATAAACATTGTCTTGCAGAGTCTGAAACATGAACGGCAACCAAAGTATGATTAATTGTTATATTAAAAAGGACAAAATGACACACAGTCTACCAGTGGGAAGCAATTTGCTGCCCACTGCACTGGTAGACTGATGCTCTTTTACCTGATATACCTGTTTTATCCTCTAACTCACCAAATAAAAACAAGGGACATAATGTTTTACATATCATGCCAACTTAACACAAAACTAGAGAAGTGCAAAACTGTCCTGTCTTTTCCAAAACTGCCTTGCCCTGGAAGTCACCACAGAATCAAGTGTTCTGTAAAACAAAAAATAATAATAATAACTATAGAAACTGCAAAATCGTGAAAATGGATAATTCCAACTGATGAAGTACAGGCAGATTTTTCTTGTTAAGACCCCAAACTTCCTAAGAGCTTACCCGGAGAAAGAGAAAACCTCCTTTGCAAACTTTCTGAGCAAGGCATTCTTAGACGAATCGGTGAGCACCAGGACAACATTGATGTGGCCAGGCCTCAGCTTGACCAAGTTACTGGTGTAGGTGATGTCCGTCAGCTCTGTCACTTCAACAAAATCCTTCTTAGGAGGGCGGCTGCATGGATGAATGGTGGGTTACAGGAAGAGAAGAGCAAGGGACACAGGGCCAGAGGGAGGAGAGGGAGGCAGGGGCAAGCAGGAAAGAAACAAAACAAAGTCAAACTGCAAATTTGAGAAAGAGAAGATGGTAGAAGCCAGAGGGATTTCACAATACTTTACTGCCATCTTGAGCCTATTTCCCTTGGCAAGAATACAGGAGAATTGCTCTGAGCACATTAATTATGGCTGTGTGGATACACATGACAGATTTGTAGCCGGAAGGTTTTCTCAAATCTTCATCATAACTCAAAACGCACAAGTCATCCAAGACTTAAAAACAATATAAACTCAATGACCCAGTAACAATACAGGTGTGTCCAATTTGTTAACCTATGAATAACAGACATCACAAAAACAGTCTTTGCTACACATCAGTCACTTTAAATTGAATGTTATCAATATTACCTTGAGGTACTGGCTCTACTGGACGCTTCATCCTCAGTTTTTGGTGCTTCCTTTGGTTTTTGTTTCTGGGGCTTGTCTGCCTCGGACTCACTGAAATTGGTCACAGAAAGGAAATCATGATGTAATACTAGTAGATATGAAAGTAATAAACCTGTGCTCGGAATCCTTTTAGGCAATATCAGGCCACCCTTTTTCCCAACTGGACTCAGGACCAGAAATTATCATGGTGGGTTAAATATAAATAAGATAAACACACATCTCATCAACACAAATTTCTACTGCAGATCCAGTGAGGATGATTAACTATTAATTGATTAAATACATTTTTTGTCTGATATTTTACGTAAATGATGAAGTAAATGGAACATTTCAGACTTGAAAAAGAGCGGTGTCCATCTCACCTGAAAGCCTGAATAATGACAGTGCCGAAGAGGATGAAGAGAGCTGAGAAGATCAGCGACAGGATGGGCATCATCTCTCGCCTGGAGGACAGACAGTTTAACATCTTAATTTTATGGTTCCTTTTTCCAATCTCAAAACATGGCAGGTAGAATACAAGAAGAATATCTATCAGAATGAAGGACTTGGAAAAACAAAGTACTGCATCACTTTTACACTCATTAATATTAACAAAGACTATTTCAGAAACATACCAGGATTCACAATATTGCCTGTCTAGTGATCGGTGCAAGCTGCCTAGATAAGCGTGGCCTTACCAGTTTGAGTAAAGAAAATCGTCATATAACTGAAGGATGTAATCATAAGCAGCGTTCATCCACTGAATGAGAAACATCTGGGAGGTGGAGAATGAAATAGAAAACAAATGAGATTCATCAGAACAGTTCCAGTTGCTGGCTGGCTGAGTGCATGTCTGCCTGTGACTTACAGGGGCCATCTCATTGTTGAGCTCTGGCAGGGTGGTGTCTGAGCTCAGGTACGCAGGGTCTTTCTGCAGGAGCTCCAGCTGTTCGTGGAGGTGGTGCTTATCCTCTTCGCTGCCGTTCCAGCCGCCAGTCACAGAGCGGTAAAGGACCTTGCCGGCTTGGCTCCGTCTCTCCAGAATCACCACCTGTCAATCAGTGGTGTTAAATAGCATTTTAACTGCAACTTGAGGCGATACAGAGCCTCAAAATGCGCGTTTTTGGAAAAATGACACATATCAAATTCTGCATATTTAATGTTTTATCCGGTATATTTATCAGTTTCCATTTCTGAATGCTCTGGAAAATTAAAAAAATGACCCTAAATTCACATTGTCCTCAGTTTGTTTGTCATCCAGGGCAGAAAGATATTTTTCTGTCTGAATGCTTTATGTACACCCGATTTTAGGGCCCCGTTTAAGTGATTTTGTGTATAGCTGTATCTATATGGATATATATAAGAAATCCACTGGCAAATACAGACTCAAACACAAATAAAGAGATTCCTTAAGAGGGCAGTGTAAAAAATGACAGTGAAGTAGTAAAGTAGTCCTTGTTTTTTGGTATTCTCTCTATCGATGCCTGTTTAGGCCTTGTCTTGAAGTAGTAGACTGTATTCATTAAGCTGCTTATCTTAGCTGTAGTTGTTTTAGATGATGGAGTATTATTTTTCAGTAGCTTGCTGTCTAACCCAACCCACCTTCCCTTTCAACAATATTTGGAGGCTGCACCTGACCAAATCAAGCAAACACTCTTGAATAACACACTCACTTACACAACTTAACAAAACAAAATGTGAGACAACATTCACCCCAAAATTGGATTCCTATTTATTATTCACTTGTTTGCACCCTTCCTTGCAAATTGTCCGGATGTTTTTATGAACGTATATGGATTTTTGTCTACAGCCAATGTTAATTTTTGACCCGGAGACATGGGGTGTTTACACAGTATATACACTGAGAGAACAGTTGTTTGCTTAATTATGTATGTGTGTGTACTGCATGTGCTTCTGCCACTGACCTGAGGTGAGAGTGTGGCCTGGTTGTGGAACAGTGCCTGACAGAGGGGCAGCTGCTGGCGCTGGTAGACATAGGCGAACCGCAGCACGTCTTTGGAGTTGGCAGAGGCGAAGTCCAGGAAGGCCTTGTTGCCTGGAACAAAGGCTTGATCCTCGCCTGTGATCAGCAGCACACAGTACCTGGGAAACCAGTTAATTTGTATATTTCAGCTGAAAACACTGCAGGAACATAGAGCTTTTTCCTGACCCTCAAACAGGGATTAGAAGCACATAAAACAAGTAAAGAGGTGTCCTTCATTAGAAAATAACGGAAGGTGACCGACTGACTACCTCAACATCAATATTGTGACAGAACTTTAGGGGCTTTCATAAGATATTTATACACGTTTATACAAGTCATTTTTGATAAACAATCATTAGCAATATGTATATGAACACCAAGTAGGTAGAGGATAATGGTAGAGCAGCTAACAGCCTAGTAAACTCAAAAAATTGCATCTCTTTACTGCAATCTTTAAAACCTGGACGATGCCATATTATGATATTACGATATTCAAAATCCAAGATGATATCTAGTCTTATATCACAATATTGATAAATTGCCCAGCCCAATGTGGGAATGCTAATTATCACTGGGAGTTTCCTATATGACAGAATCATGAGAATGCTACAATATATCGGCCTTTATTATTTCTTTTTCTACCACATGGCATCATTCAAAGGTTGTTGGCAGTACATTATTATTCCTTCTTAACTAACGGTTCAGCCGAGTTGTATGTGCTGAACCTTTTATGTGTGAATATTTTAATTTGATGCTGTAGTCTTAGTGAACCCAATGCCCTTGCACTTAGCTTTGATGGTTACCTCCTACTATTATGTTTATCTTACCACTACTTAGTGCTGTCATAAATGTCATTTAACAAGTCAAAGTAAGGACCCATTAGACCGGGACCTTATTTTCCTTTTTCTTCTACACCAATTTCACGAGAGCAGACAAGTGGAGGTGAGGCGGAAGAGAGGCCTCATTTAATCTAGGCCTACTACACAAGCAGTTAATTTGAGTAAAGGACTATGAGAGGACAGGAGAGAGGGAGAAAAGGAGGGAGTGCAAGAGGAGGGCTAATTATCTGAAGTGCGAGTTCAGGACCAAGAGCTGTGACTCTGCCAATAAAACCTCTTACTTTCTTCGACGGTGGAACTGCTTGACGGGACACAGTTCATCAAAAAGCTGCTGATTGACCAGCCGCGGCACCTGCAGGAACTTGTTGTTGGATACAAACTCATCCATGATTTGTCGCTTCATCCCTCTGGCCTGGGAGAAAGAGGACAAAGGGGTGTAAAGAGAAGAAAGGAAAGGAAAGTTTGAGAGGGGAGAGGTGTTCTACAACAACTGAGGTATCTATTTGAACAATGGATACAAAATAAGTCCAATTTTAATCATGTCATAATATCATTAGACTAATTAAAAGACATATGAAGATTCACACAGTTGGTGGGGGCTGATTATTATTTAACCAGGAAAGCAGTTGTCTGGACTGCTGTGTGAGTTGTGTGTACCTGGATGATGTCAGCAGGCTTTTCTGTGTTCTCCTTGAACAGCAGCATGGTGGGGGCGTATGTGTTAATGTTGAACTGCCGCAGTAGCTGAGTGCTTGATGTTTCACCCTGGTCCACGTAGCCAAAACGCACATAATCTTTGAAGGCAAAGGCAGTCAACTGGAGAGTGGAGCAGAAAATAAGGCAAAATCGGGACAAAACAAAACAAACAAAAAAAGAGTGGGGAAGAAGGGGTGTGAAAGAGAGAGAGTTTAGTGCCAAGTGAAAATAACTTTTTTTTTATTAGGGACACAAACAGGAAAGGGTTATAAAACCCTTCACTAAGAGATTGTTTCAACAGAGGAGTACAGAGGTCTGATAAAGAGCTTTGTCACATGGTGCAAAGATAATCACCTGAAGCTCAATATCAGCAAAACCAATGAGCTTGTGGTGGACTACCAGAGGACCTGGAAGACCCCTGTCCTCACTGTCATCCAGGGACAGGAAGTAAAGTGAAAATGCTGCATTATGGTGTTGAATAATGGCCAGAAAAGTGTTTTTTGCAGAACATTGTAATTTCAGAGAAGCTGACCTTTGACCTTTTCGATATAACAAAGTTATCACTTCACCATTTTATCCTATTAGTCACTTGTGCGTTTTGAAGAAATTCCTTCAAGGCATTCCTGAGATATCATGTTTCACAAGAATGGGACATATGGACAGATGTATGGACGGATGTTCATGTGAACGCTCACCTTGTAGAGCAGGGGAACCACAGGTACTTGGTCAAACAGGAGGACGCTGGGTTTATTCTCCACATGCCAGTTACTCAGAAAAGGCAGGTAGTTGTTATCTGTAATCTAGAGGAACAACGGAAATCACCTTAGTTCACTATGTATTTTAAATAAAATTGCATTATACTTTTGTTTAAGTAAGACCGGTATATTGGAAGATAGGTGTCACATAAGTCCCTGAGCACGAGTGGAGTGACTGTAATTGTGATTAGATGACTTTTAGTTTGCCCATAATCCTAACAGTAACAGTAACTATATCCATATAAGCTTCAATATTATCTTAGCATGTTCCATCTTTTGAACGAATATCAATATTTACTGTCTGTGACTTTTTGTTGAAAAGCAAAATGCTTCTCAGATTAATTAACTTTGTGTTAGAGCTGTTTTACAGTGAGTAATTACGTTATACATTAAAATTACTGGCTTACTTTTATGTGTCAGGCATCAAAGGAAGCACACATATTATTTAGGACAGCTCCAGTTACCTTTTCCACCAGCCTGTGGGGCAGCAGATCTTCAACAAACTGTCGCAGGTGCTCCCGTACAACAGCCTGGTGGAAGAAGGTCACCCTGCCGTTCACAAGCCCAATGATGGAGGGAGCGCGGTGGGCCCCCAGCTGGCTGGCCAGTCGTCGTTCATAGCCCAGGTCCACGATGCCGATGCCAACACCTGGCAGAAGAGTCGAAACGGACTGCTACAGTAGGGCCAAACACAAGCTCTCGTGTCTAGACTAAGCAGCTCCAGTCAAACTTCAGAAACTGGAGACATAGAAAGCCTCTGAAACAAAATATGTTGTGGTTCTTTAAGCTTAGCCTGAAGACATGCTAACTGGTGGGATAATTAACTAGATTCACATCAGGATTTGAGCTCAACAAAATGATAACCCCTGATGCTAATTTTGCATGTTTGAATTCCTCTCAAAAACTTGGCTTTGTCAAAGTTGTCATTTTCTATTCAATACAGAAGTAATGGTCAGAATCAAAAAGATCAAACATATTTTGATTCACTTATGTAATAAAAAAATCTTTTAACATGTGTGTGCATATCATGGTCTACATGGTCTAATAAATGATGAAACTAAAATCAGAGCTGCAGTATCACAGATATATCCTTGCAACAGAATTAAGAGTATCTACATGTACACAACATGCATACAGATTCTGTATTGTGTGGTGTTTGAAACCTGAAAGTGACTTGTATCCCAGCAACATGAGATGTGACCACAATCTAATATGGTGTCTTGAAACAACTTGAAAGGGTATTATAATAAGAGTAGACTCCATCCAAAATAACCAATATATGCATCAAAAGAGACTGCAAGATATTGAAATTGAGTCTTATTTTGAACATCTTTTTTGCTAGAAACTTGTTTATTAGGTCAAACATAGTGGTAGAAGTTATTAAGCAAATTTTGGGGCGAATCTGGTTAAATCCTGGTAGCATACATTCATATTTATCTGATTAATTGCTTTCACAACACAAAGAAGAAAGTTTGCTGATGCTCCTTCATTATTTGGTTAGAATATTTTTATAAAAATCAAGCGGACGTATGTGTGGTGCAGAGTGCGTGGACAGTGTATTCATCAGCCACATCAACATGTACCAACAGCAGCCTTACCCAGTGGCTCCAGCTCCTGCACCGTCTCCCTCCACACAGGTTCAATGTGGATGCATGCAAAGCACCACTCAGAGGTCACCTTAATTAGATAGGGCCTCCTGTGGCTGTCTGGCAGCACATCACTGTTGTACTGTGCGTGGTGCAGCAGGTACTTGCTGTCTGCAAAGTCCCTGGACCTGAAGGAAGAGGTTAAGAAGAGGAAGGAAGAGAGTGAGCCTTTTGCAGAGCCAGAATCTATCAGGACCTGCTATAAAACTGTCTATAAGTCCAGTTTGTTCACTCATTCTCAACCTTTGTGGTGCATATATTGAGAAGAGGTATTCTCGATAAATGCCAATATACATGTTCTCTTATTTTATTGGCTGCAAGCTATGAGTTCCAGAAATCATAGAAACTGCATTTGTATGACACTGTCAAACTGTACTGCCTGAGATAGCTGACAGACTTTTCTGTTCCTATTATGAACATGTGACATTTTTTAAAGACACAGGAAGGGCAGGGAAAAGAGAGTGGATGACATGCAGCAAATGGCCTGAGGTCAGACTCGAACCCAGGACGCTGCTATCAGGACTCCACATTAACATCTGGTACATACTCTTATCTGGTGAGCTACAGGGGCGCCCCAACAATTGACATTTTTGTTACATTTGTGGATGTGTCTGATAAAATGTGCCCATTTCTACCAATTTTGTTTTCACACACTATGACTATAATTACCTGAGGAAACTAAATAAAACCAGAAGGCAATGTTCTCTCAGTGATTTCTCTGTTTCCTGACTTTGACTCATCACACCAGGTGGACACTACATGCCCATCAAGGTGAGTATAGACCTCAGTTTACCTGGGGAAGTGGAAGAAAGACTCATCAAAGTAGAAGCTGTTGTGGAAGCTGCGGAAGCCCTGGTGCTGTGACTGGCCAAATGGCTGGTTTTCATCCATCTGGCCGTAGCGGTCAAAGTTGGCCCTTCGCTCCTCGTTGGACAGAATCTGTATGAGTGTGTGTGTGTGAGTGGGAGAGAGACAGAGAATGTACGTCAGTGGTGTCCTATGGTAGTAAAAAACAAAGAAATCAGAGAAAGTGCAAGACGAAAACAGAAAACTCAACAAGATGACAAGTTGTGATGCAGAATGCTTGCGCTTGAATTCAGGTCACCAACCTCATAAGACTTTGAAATCCTGATAAACATGTCCTCAGCTCCGGGATCCTTGTTCTTATCTGGATGCCTAAAACAATGACACACAGGAAACCATACTTTATTATACTGTAATTTTAAGGAAACTGCAATAAATAAAAGGGAAATAGATCTTGAAATGGGTAGATCAGACAAGCATGGTGATAAATGTAACCTCAGTGGATTGCCGTCCAATGCACATTATGTAACATTAATGGGTTTTCTAATGTAATGGCCTGGGGCGTGTGGGGACTTCACGTCAGTCACTCACCATTCTCTGGCAAGATGCTTGTACGCCTTTTTTATTTCTGCTTGACTGGCACTCCTGCTGACACCGAGGACCTTGTAGGGATCATATTCCGATGACGCTTTCACCAACTGCTCAGCCAACAAGACGAACAGAATAAAGGTGACCAAAACTGGGGATATCCGAAGATGTCGGCAGAATCGCCCAAACATCATTGCTTGCCACTCTCTTTTAGCCTCAGTGTCAACGAGCAGAGAGCTAACGCCTGCTAACCTGACTAGCTGTCAGGTGAAGAAACTGTTACTGTGACAAAACCACGCTAACACGGACAGTCAGACAGCGTCAAGATATGAGCTGACATGATCGGGTCGACCTGCTTCTTGAAAACTAAGTGTGTAAACGAGACGACATACTATCATTCAAAATATCTCCTGCTAGCCATTTCTTTTCCTTTTACATTCGTTAGCTCGTCCTCGCGAGCTAGCTACAAAATTTGAACTTCCTGTTACAAATTTCAAAGTAAAATACTTTCGTCGAACCTGTTTCGCAGCGCTATTTACGATAATACTAGTGAACAATGTGAAAGTAAAGAATAATGTGTAATAATTCACAATGTAATTTTCTCAGCTTATATTTATAACCTTGCGTGTATGCCACAGGGATGGTTCAAATACTGTATTTACAAAACATATATAGCAGTGTCACCCTTCCTATACTGCTGTCCTATTGAAACCTCTTCTTTTTTTCCCTCTTTTTTCCTTTTTTTCTTCATTTTATGGCGAGAAACTCCGAGGAAACGCTGTATGGCCTCTCTGGTAGGCTTTAATGTCAAGCCAGCCAGCATAAGCAACATCACAGCATGTATAATAGGCTGTCAAAAAAAAATCAAGTGCAAAATTTATATCAGAAATAAAAATTGCAATGTTAATGTAGACCTATGAATCTATAAGCAAGAGCAGCGATACATATGCTTTCATTTTGAAGGTAAAATTCTCCAAATCCGGTGTTACTGCCTTTTTCTCGGGAGCTTTATGCAGTAAAGCTGAGCCCTGGCGACAATTAGCCAGCACGCATGCGCGAAATAACAGCTGGCAAGCCAAGCCCCCCTCCCAACACACACACACACACACACTTCCTTTATCTGCTGCCGTTATATTGAAGCCTCTTTTTTCCTTCAGGAGAAGACGTTTCTTCTGAAACGTCTTCTCCTGCATATCCAGAGATCATCAGACACCATCTGCTGAGTTTCTTTGCCTTTACAAGGCATGCAATCAATTCAAGAAACCTTGCTCTAATTGTTACTCAAACAGCAGGTGTTCATTTTCAATGTAATTAAAGTTTGTTGTACAATTGTTGTCTTTAGCAGTCCACAATTCATAAAGCAGCACTGTCTGGACATTATAACACTGCCATATTTATTTCAGTCAATTATAAATGCATACACAATTCCTGAGGAAGGGGTCAGACTTTGCCCAAACTGTCTTGAATGTGAAATGAATGGAGAGTTTTTGTTTCTAAACAAACTAAAGACCAAGAAGTGAGTTTTTAATATCATGAATCTTCAGATCTTTTGCTCCTCTCTGTGCTTTGGTATCTTTTGGCAAAAAAAAAAAAAAAAAAAATCCCAGATCCATGTTGATAAAAATGAACCTGTTGTGGAGTGTTTACTAACATCCGATTATGTAAGTTCTCAGTACTTAAGTTCTCAGATTTAAAACAGATTTACCTCTTTTTGCCATCTGGGGCCACCACTGTGTGAGAATTTTGTGTGTGCTTTGGCTGAGCAAATGCCTCTCATGCTACAACTTGAAATGCTTTTAGGAGGGACAATACACTGGACATTTGACTCCATACAGCCACCTAAACAAGGGAGACATTTTTTCAGATCATTCACTTTCAAATATGACAGTACTGACCTACAGGATACCCACACCATGACTTTTTTTTCCCCAAATTACTCTCCTTGTCCCTGTAGCCTGATTTTTATAGGTGTCAGCCATCAGTTCAGCACAGTCAATTCTCCATTGAGCTACATTCAGTGACCACTTTATTAGGTCCACCTACACGATCTAACACTGCTCAATATAACTGCTCTGCCTTAAAGTTTACTTTTCTGATGCCTATAATGCTTAGGTTTTCTTTTTGTCACAGTAATAGAGGTGTTCATTCAATTCTATGTTTGGCATTGAGCTCATAGTGCTGCTGTTGTACTGGACTGCATTTTATTGAGAGGTGTTTCCAATATTCTGTCCCGCTCATGTATATAAATAGCTCCCTTTTTATTTAAAACAAAAACACCTCTAAATATAATGTAGTCCAGTACAAGACCTCTACAAAGTACATCTCAGTAATAAAGATATGATTAAATTTCTCCACAATGTCAACAAAAACTGAAGCGGTGCTGTTGTACTGGACTGCATTTTATTGAGAGGTGTTTCTACTATTCTGTCCCCCCTCATTGTATATAAATAGGGAGGGAAAAAATTAGAAACACCTCTCAATATAATATAGTCCAGCGCAAGACCTCTGCACCCTGTAACCTCAGTAATAAACCTATGACTAAATTTACGCATTCTCCGCCATGTCAACAAAAACTGAACATTATAAACTTTCTTAAAAGGTAGAATTTATGGCATATTGAACTGCTTTTTTATTGTACAGGTGGCCACTGAGGGTATATACTACTACTCTTATAACTAATACTATTATTATTATTAATAATAACAGTAGCAGTAGTAGTAGTAGTAATAGATCAGATTATTATTATTATTGCAGATCAGTGGCGTTTATCTAATTTTGATGTTCCCCTCACCAAAGGGTTTCATTTCCGTTTCCGCCTCATTATCCAAAGCACAGCTGCGTCTTTATACTCTGGACTGAAAAAAATGAGTGTGTCGACACCTGGCTGGCTCGTCAAACGATTTAACCTGCTTGTTTGTGCCTGGTCGCTGAAACCCAGTGGCTGTTTTCGTCAAGGATGAGGATGCCATGTGTTTTGGCCGCGGCTGTAAACGTAGCAAGCTTGCAAAGTGAGCCAAGGCTGTTAGCTCGATAGCCACCGTTAGCTTAGCCAGCCTGCTGCCGCCGCCTCCGCCGTACTGGCTGACACACAAAGCATCATCTCATGAGCAGGTAACTCTTTAACCGGCTGTGTTAATGAACCAGATGTGACTTTATCAGTGTTTTGAGCATTACGGTGACATATTCATGCACTGCGCCAAGTACACGTTACTGACAGAGCTTTTCAATCAGTGCTAAAAAATATGAAGTGCTTAATACGCAGCTAACGCGAGGGTACTGTAATAACTGGTTTGGTGCTAACGATGTGAAGCGGAATATTGTTTGCTTGCTCATTCACATACAGACACCAAACACAATTTTTAATAGCACCTGTGCATAGTTTTTGCCTTGTACTGTAGTGTGTAATTGTTGGTGGTTTGTTTACTTGTGTGCTCTGACTGTTGTTTATGTTTTTCACACTAGGGTCAGCACCATGAACCTGTTACGCCTTGTGTGTCGCCACAAGACGGCTCTAGTAATTGGCAGCGTGTGCACCTTTGCCATAGTCCTCATCTTCCTGGCCAAATGCACCTCGGACACTCTAAAACAGGGTCAAGCAGACCCTCCAGGCCTAGCCCCCCGTGTTCATGCTCTGCAGCCCCATCCAGAGCACCACAACCCTCCCACCAGATCCAAGGACCTGTCTGCCTTCCTGGTGGTCCTCATCACAACTGGACCAAAATACACAGAGCGCCGGAGCATTATCCGCAGCACATGGCTGTCGAAGCGGGACCCCGATGTTCTGGCCATGTTTGTGGTGGGAACTGAGGGGCTTTCCAATGAGGACCTGCTCAACCTCAACACAGAGCAAGGGCGTCACAAGGATCTGCTCTTGTTGCCTGAGTTGCGGGACTCTTACGAGAACCTAACGCTGAAGCTGCTGCACATGTACTCCTGGCTGGACCAAAATGTGGACTTTAAGTTTGTCCTCAAAGCAGATGACGACACCTTCGCCCGCTTGGACCTCCTCAAAGAAGAGCTGAAGGGGAAAGAGCCAAACCGGTTGTACTGGGGTTTCTTCTCAGGTAGAGGGCGGGTGAAAACTGCTGGGAAATGGCGGGAAAGTGCTTGGGAGCTGTGTGACTACTACCTGCCCTACGCGCTGGGCGGTGGCTACATTCTGTCGGTTGACCTGGTACGCTATGTGCACCAAAATACTGGCTTCTTCAAGATATGGCAGAGCGAGGATGTGTCACTGGGGGCCTGGCTGGCACCAGTTGGGGTGCGACGGACACATGACCCACGCTTTGATACAGAGTACAAGTCACGTGGCTGCAACAACAAATACTTGGTAACACATAAGCAGAGCCTGGAGGACATGTTGGAAAAGCATCAAACTCTGCAGCGTGACGGCAGGCTCTGCAAGGAAGAAGTCAAGCTGCGATTGTCCTACGTGTACGACTGGAGTGTGCCACCCTCACAGTGTTGCCAGAGGAAGGACGGCATCCCCTAACATTTTGTCCTTTTTTGACATTTGAACCCTTTTGGCCTTGTTATCTGGACCCGTTGTCATGTCAGTGCTTTCCCTACCCTCAGTCTACCATGTTGATGGCCTGCTCCCCATCTCCATCTGTGCTTCTGCTATCATACTCGTAGCTAAACATTCTCAGAAACTCAGATGTGTGTAATGGTGATTTCAGTGAGTTCTGAGGTAGATAATGGAGGGAAACACTAATAGGTTCTCACCATGCTATGATGTCGACATTTGTTTTGTGACAGCTACATATTTTATTTATTGTTAATTTATTGCAGAAGTGCAGCAAACACACTGGTATTACAGCCGAACAGAAGCACAGCGGACACGTTTGCTACTTGTGAGTTAAATTTTATTGTATACACATTTTTGGGAAAGTAGCACTCCATTTACAGAGGGAATGGACAAGAAATTATCATTGTTAATGTAACACCTTTGTTTACTGTCAATGATACAGAAAGTTTAATGTGTTTGGAGTTACACTAAATGTGTATTAGAACATGGTTGAATGTGCCATGTTCCAGGTCTTGTCCCTTCTACTGGATCCTCTACAGGATCTGTGATGATATTTACATTAACAAGGCAACAGTCAACACTTGATATAGAATACCAGCTGGCACTTGGTCACTTTTTTCAACAAGCAATGTAATTTTAATGTCCAAAAATGATTATCTAATGAATTGTTTTCTTTCCAACGTTGAGCTCTCCCGCCTGAACTCACCCTTCAGTGTCAATAGCTGTGTCCCAAAACCTTGAGTTGTTTGCAGCGTTGACTGGGAGGGAGGGGTTGTTGGAGTTGTTGGGGAATGCTGCAAAAAAGAGCCGCCTCCATGCTTGTTTTTATGACTGCTGCTAAAAGTTTTGTCGTGCATTAATGACATGACTGTTTTGTCACTGTTTTCTCTAGCAGTTTGAATCCCACACAACCTGAGTTTTTGTTTCCAAAATGGTCAGCCTGCCTGGATGTTTTATTAAATGTTTTTTAATGTATTCTCCACAACTTGTTTTTTTCTTTGTCTGAATGAATATAGGAGTGCTTTGATGCTCTGTAGATTTCCATATTCAGTATCTAGCTGCACATTTTATGTATATTAATTGTTATAATCCTGGAAAGACATTTACATTTTTTGTCACAATGGTTTGCAAAAGGCAGTATTACACAAAAATATAATTTTGACAACATTGAACAATGAAATGGCTAACCTTTTGATAACTATATGATGATGTAGGAATGGTCATGATGATAAAAAAAAAAGTGTCTTTTGCTTTGATGGCTTTATACCTACCATAGTGCAAACTGCAAACCCCTGTAAGATTTTAAAGGAAGGTTTGAAATGTTTGACTGATTTTGTAATCAAACGGGATGATCATAGTGTCAAACTATGAGGCTGCTGATTTCGTTACCCACCCTCTCTTGGACAGCATTCTGTTAATACAGCGATGAAGCATGCTGTTTATGCCAATATCTTATTCCTTTTCCTGCAGAAAGAGGAGGAAAAGCCAGCAACATGTAATCACTTGAGCAAATGGTAGATTGATCTCAGATTTTAGTTATGATGGGTGCTGTGCTGGTGTGTGATGGTCTCCAGTTGTTAAAGTTGATCCTCCTGTTTATTAACCAACACTGCAGCCTCTTACATTCGTCTGCACATGCTACACAGTCTAAGGGAACTGATTTGTTGCCTTTTTGTTCTGGTTTTCACTGATGAACAATCTGGATGTGCTTTAGGGTTCCTCTCACACGAACAAATTCTGGTTGATTCCTCAGGTTTTCGTTCCTCTTCAGCTCCTCCAACTCATACTGCAAAACAGGAAAAATCTCGGTGCTAGGACATGATTCTTGAAGAGTCTACATCCAGAAATATCCACAGATTTGCTTACTGGCTCAAAAAATAAATGAGGCCATTTCACATTCTGTCTTCCCCAGGTTTTGCAGTTTTTCATCTTTGTTCTCAGTTATACCCCTGGGCTCACTTACCACTTGTATTTTCTGCTGCCTTTTGCGTAGCTTCAGCTCCAGGTCGGAGGGGGTCCGGAGGGCTCGTTCTCTTTGCTTCTGTTGCTGCTTCTGCCTGTGTTCCAGCACATTTAGCAGCTCGGGCTTTTGTCTGGGCAGTAGACCTCTGGGGTCACACATGAACACAAAACAACTGATTTAGGGATGGACAACTAGAAAAATGTGGGCAGCTTTGAAGGGACATAATCGTAATTAAGGGCACACACTTCACTGGTGTACATTTTTGACAGGAGGTATTGAAAAAAATGGGAGTGCACAGTTGGTAGCTGAAAGGGTAGATTACGAGAGTGCACAGCATTATATCGTGGCTGTTGTTTTCACCAGACATTAGATAGTGAGATCACTCAGCCCCCTGTTGAGAGATTACTACTGATCTCTGCAAATGTGTTGTGCCTGTAACTCTGTGGGCATTAAACACCACCTTAAGCACACTGCTTATCCCTGTGCACATTACAGTGAGGTGGGTCACGGTTAGCTGGATCAGGCAAGCCCAGGTGAGGAGAAGAGGCTCCTCTGAAGTATTAGACAACAAAAATG
The DNA here is from genome assembly GCA_900302555.1 of Myripristis jacobus. Lineage (NCBI taxonomy): Eukaryota > Metazoa > Chordata > Actinopteri > Holocentriformes > Holocentridae > Myripristis > Myripristis jacobus. The sequence goes on along the minus strand of OMLB01035544.1, from coordinate 74,357 downwards.
GGAAAATATTGCTGAGCTCTGGTTTCTGATTTCACTTGGCATGACTTTCTTACTCATATGGGTCTGTATTAGTTACTTAATCCATTGCTTGTTGGTGAAAAACTTGTGTTAATCTATTTTAGACCATCTTGCAGCACTGCGTTAAAGGCTTGCGAATGATTCTTGGAGATTTTGCTGTAGAGACAATGCAAATTATTATAGTTGGCAAGCTTCTCATTGAAACACTCTATCCACACCAGCCACAGCAGATTATCTTCCCTGAATTATGATCCAACTGGAAGAGGTAGCATCATTTGCTATGTGTCCACAATGAGACTCCAAATTGCACTTAAGGATGCAGCCAAGCAATCATGTCAATCAAAAGCAACGTGAGTCTCCCTGAGAGCACTGTGATACAGAATCATTTGAATGTAGCACTCATCTCCACGAGGTACAGTACCTCTGGCAAAACTCCCTTCACTGATGTCACACTGCATGTGCATGCATCTGGGATGACCTGGTTGTTCTGACTGGCAGTAGGCACACAGCTAAGCATTTCCTCACCGTCTGCAGCAGAACAGCAGCTCTCGATGAAGGGCTCGGTGTTGGTGAGAGTCCAGGACGGGATTTGGCAGCTTCTTCGGCTTGATGAGATCATCATCCTTCTGCTGCAGATTCTCAGTCAGCCACCATGATGAGACTATCCGGTGGTGATGTCTCCATGACACATAGGAACACAGGCCTGCACACACAATCACACACCCTTTTCAACCTATTTGCCAGTGCATCTGTTCACAAATTGTGGCGTGTGAAATGCAGAGAATGCTTTCTAAAGGAATGGATGAGGACACAAAATGCATCACTAACAAATTACATTATTTTTCACGTAATAACTCAGCTGAAAATGTTTTAAAACACCTGCTCTAAGATAACACTATTTGTCTTGATTCGCGGAAGCAAGATGAGCTTGGCTTTAAAAATTCTGTTTAAAAAAATTCTGATTTTATCTTACCTTTCCAGTCAGACCCATTTTCTGTGATTTTCTTTGATACCTGAGTGAAGAACAGGTATATATACATACGTATATACATTTCACTTTGAAAATGCATTTTAAAATGTTTAAGTTATGTACTTAACTTTCCTCAGTTAACAATACTGGGAGGTTACCTTCAGCTAAATTACAAACTTAATGCAACTTACTAACTTTCCATAACCAAAAATTCCCCACAAACATCACTTATCTATAAGTATAATAAAAGCATTAAATTCATAACATAATATATATTTAAAAAAAAAACAAAGCATAAAAATTCCCACTCATTGCACAAAAAAGAAAAATACTCACTGCTGTGTTTCAAATTTGTACGAGTTCCACCGGTACTTTATAGGTGGAAGTTGCTAAATATTATTTTAAGCTCGACAGTTTTCATTTTAATAAAGAGGAAACCTTCAGAGGCTTAATGAGCATCTCCCACTATTTGAAACCCCTCCACACACACCACCACCAACAAGAAAAAAAAGAAAAGAAATTGCCCCACCCATCTCTATTTAATAGCTGCTTTTGACCAGATTCTTCTGCGGCACAGACAACTCCAGCCTGACCATTAGGCCAATGATTCTTTCTTCACTTCTCAATTTTAGGCAAATTTCATCAACTACCACTACTAAAAAATGTACAAAATATACATTATGTTACCTCTTCCCCAACAGCACAAGACCATCTTTACCTGTGTGTTCTGGTAGAGACGCATTGCAGAGAACAGAGAGTTGCTGAGACGGTGTCTCTCAGAGTCAGCTGCAGTTCCAGCAGGAGCTCACCTGGCGTCTCCGGGCGCAGGGCAAGCTGCAGTTATAGGGTGAGGCTTGAACAGGTGTGCCTTGAAATCCTGCGGTCAAATCTTATTAACTGTCTTATCACCCTTTGTTCCCTCCTCTGCACCCCTACAAGGGAAACTTATATGTTGTATCTGAGAGAAGGGACAACATATGGAAGGATTAGAGTGGTAGAGCATGTGTTGAAATTAAATTCTCTTTAAGGGTTCATTGAACACGGCCCCTGCCATCCCTTCACTTGGACCCAGCTGGTGTCTTGAGGTTGCCATACACATTAAAGGGAGTGAAACAGATTGCAGACTTGGTGTTTAACTCATCAATACATGCAGATGAATTCCTGTTGGAATTATTTCATTTATTTATTCTAAGCAAAATAGAAGGTAAGATGAAGCTTTAACTATCCCTGTGGGGACACTGGACCATTGTAGCATCAGCTAGCAACAGAAGAAAAAAAAGTTTATCAATAGACTTGTTCAAATAAACACACTCAAAATATATTCAACCACAATTTATGCATTACAGTGGGTCAAATAGAAATATAAGTATGAAAAATGTGTGGATTACAGCGCTAAGAGTGTATGTCAAATAGCAGCTGCAGAAGCTGCAGAATCAGACAAAAAGAATATAAAATGCATGCAGTGTGAAATAAGAGAAAATGATCAATTATTGAACATGTAATATATTTTATATAACAAGATAATATGACAATGTGAGGAAAAACAGTCAGAAAATTAAAATGTGGTCATATACAAATTAACAGGTTGACAATGGGCAATACCCATTGCCTATTCAGATAATGTATAAACAACTGAACACCTTCCACATATATTCACTTTCATCTGCTTTTGGTGACATATACAGAATATTATGCACATTTGGATGGTTCTTATAGCTGAAAAAAAAAACCAAAAACAAAAAACAAACAAACAAACAAACAAACAAAAGAAATGTGACAATGAGTGCACTGATGTGTATTCTCATTATTCCCATCATAATACTTGTGGATGGAGGTGTCTTACCATTGCTGTCTGGTGAATACTGTCCATCTCCACAATGTAAAGATATCGGGAAAGAAGAAAAACAGTCTTGTCATAATGCATTTCTTGAGTCTATCCAAAAGCTTTTGAGGGTGTCAGAGGGTGACTGAATTTTGACTCAGATTGAGTGGACAAAGGGACAGACGTCCTCCTCCTCTCTGGAGCAGGATCAATACTCCAGGCGTTTAAGGTTTTTATTTCAGATTGACAGTGTCACAATAGATAATCAATTTAAATGTGGACAACATAGTTTTAAAGTGGAGGGCCACTTTGTTATGATGTGTTAAAAAATGAAGAATGCCACTCAGTTCTCTAAAGAATAAAACCTAGAAGTTCCTCAGCAGTAAAGGACAACTCTTTTCCCCCTCCCAACCCAACATAAAAGCATTTTCCTCCATTGTTTATATTTTCATATACATTTGACATCAAAAATCAGATTAAAGACTGCATTTAAAAGTGCCACAGTAATTCTATGGGTTATTTTTAGTCTTGGCATTAACCTGAAGGGTTTTATCCTGCCTCGTGCTCAGTAAACAAAGTGTGTTACCCTCCCATTTGAAACACATTATTTACAGGGTGTGGTGCTGAGTCCTCACCGTGTTGTTTCGCACAGAATCCACTAGGTGTCAGCAGTGCGACAAACAGGACGCTGGCGAGCATCACACGTAAAAGAAGACGAATCAAAGCCGATGAAACCGGAAATGTCAACCTAGATCTGCGAAGAGTGCGAATTAGGGAGGCATTAGCTTCACTTTGAAACATAACATGGATTGCTGATTGAAAGGAAGAAACAGACACATAAGCTCGTCGAAACCAACCCGCGAATATGACAAATGGTACGTGTTTGCATTTTGCATCTAGCTAAGAGGCTGTCAGGGGCAAACAGGGACACACAGCGGCTCCTTTGGCTCGCTGTCGTTAGCATGTCAGCTAGCTGTAGACGTGGCCCGGGTACATACTGTCTGCCAGCAGCAAGACTGGCTCCTGCTAACCAGTATTTGAAGCCGTCATATCAATTGTTAGTTACGTTTGCTGCTTTATTTTGCCGTTTGCAGTGATTTTCATGTAGTTAGTTACTTGTTTTCTACGAGTGTCGTAAGTCGGTGGCCGTTGATTTAACTAAGATAGCTTGCTAACGGTAGCTTATCTGTTGTCGTTAGCTGATGCTGATATTTCCCAGTGATGACTGATTAATTAATCAACAAACGACAGTAGGAAGCTGTCGGACGTGGCCGGGCATGCAGTGGTTTGTTATTGACCTACTAACTTTGCGGATACATAACTTAGCATAGTTGCTTCTGATGTCATTTGTCTCCAGTCTGATCACATTAGCATAGTTGGCTCACGTTACTGCTACCTAGCTGCTGGTGTTTAGCTGCTGTGACATATGCAGTCAACCCAGCTTGCACAGGACACTGTATGTTCAAACTCACAGCTGCTGATCCTAGTTTATGGACAGGTGCATTTGAATACTATCACCATGTATTCATAGAAAGCATCTGAAATACTCTATATTAAAAATCAATGCAGTGAGATAGTCATCCCCTCAAACAAACTGCATTTGTGAAATGAGAGAAATCCTGATAAATTGTATGATGTAAGATTATGCAAATAGTAAACACATATCTGGTATTAATCACGGTAGGGTAGTTGAAGTGCTTTTGATTCAAAAATCTGAAGCTGTTTACTGACAACTTGCAGGATGCTGGGCATTGGGTTTATTTGAAGGAAACTGAGAGTAGATCAAATGATGCTATCCTTCTCTTTTTCTTTTCCTGTAGTGTACTCTTTTGATGGCATCCTGGTTTTTGGGCTGCTGTTCATCTGCACGTGTGCATACCTCAAAAAGGTGCCTCGCCTCAACAGCTGGCTACTCTCTGAGAAGAAGGGGGTGTGGGGCGTCTTCTACAAAGGTAAACATAATGTGTTTTTAATATTTGGTTCATTTGGCTCATGGCTATGACTTAAATATGTAATGCATGTAAGAGAATACCTCTCAGTTCAAGAATTCATATTTTATCACTATGTTATAGGGCAATAATCAACATGTATCAGACTGAATTGCTCTCTCAATACCAGAAACCAAAGGATTTATCCATGAACATGTGGTGTCATGAAAATGTGACATCTGGAAATGCTCCAGGGGTAGTGAAAGATGGGAAAAATATCTTTTAAGTGCATCTAAACAGATTGTCCGAGGTGCTTATATATGTATTGGGTTACAGAACAGATAATCCTTGTACCTCATAAAAATGATCCAATTTGTATCTGACTTGTGAAAGTCAGCTTTGAGCCTCGTGTTTAAGCCGAGTCATGGATTTTTGGTTTCTGGCTTTGGAGTTCCAGTTCCTTTTTAATCATACTCAAATGAATGGTAGATGTTTGTTGACATAGTATACATCTCTCTTCTTGTTGTGCATGTTTGTCATTTTATCTGTAGATTTTTTTTTTTGACTGACTGTCTTCACCTGTGTCTCTTTTTCTTAGCCGCAGTAATCGGGACACGGCTTCACATTGCTGTGGCGGTATCTTGCCTGGCGATGGCGTTCTACTTGGTCTTCTTAAAATGAGAGCATCAGACTGGACTGGAAAAGACTGGATGGGTGCAGGCTGGGGATGGACTCACCTGAATGGTCGTGTGTTAATCCTTGTTGTGGACACTTCTTGGATTATGTGACCGATGAAGCCCTGTGGCCTGGCGGACCCATTTGACAGACAAGCCAGTGCTGCCCCCCTGTGGTGACTGGGTTAATGACTTCTCCTTTCCTCTCATGTCTGTGCACCACAGACATGCAGGTCATCCTGAATTTACCTTACCAATGTGATAGAGGAGAGAAATCATTGGGGTCACTTGGTGTAATTTTATTGCTGGGTAACATTTTTTTGTTGTCTCTACACCTCCCCATGATAATTTATACTGAAGGACGAAAAGTGGAAGGCGTAAGATTTTCATTGTACCTTATTCCTGCATAAAATCTAAGAATAACCTAGCTGTATATATTTGAAAAACTATGACCAACAGAGATTTACGGCACAGAGGATAAGTGCAGTCAGACTAAAAGTGATCAATTCTGCTTGGTCCCAACTATGCTGTTTTTCCTGTATCCATTTCCTTCACTCAAGGAGGGAAGGAGAGAAACAAAGCTAATATATGAAACTGTTCTTGCGTATACTTAATATTTTACTCTTTTTGGATCTTTTACCCTTTCTTAACAGTACTGTTAGGCCTCCTGGAGTCTTGTATTTTTGTTTTCAGGTTGAAATGCACACTACACTGGGGCACACTGTATTTACCCTACACAATGCATCCAACTCTGTACCGTGTGACATTTGTTTTTAGCATCACAGATCGGTCAGTGTATGTCATTTCAAAGAAATTCTGTCAACATTGCACGGTGCTGCACAGAGAAGACGACGACAATTTTTAGAAGCATATCTAAACGAATTACATGTGGAATTGGATAATTGTATCTGACCTGCCTGAAGATTTAACCGTATTGCCAAACAGGTGTGATGCTCATCACGCCATCTTAAATCAAACACTGTTAAACTCTGACTTTATAATGAAGTAAAAGGATTATAGACGAGTCCCAAACTGTCACCTTATTTTTTTATAACTATACGCAAAGAAGAAAGTTATGTGGTGTTTTTTTGGGGGTGGGGTTGGGTGATTTGTTTTCCAGTAAAGAATTAATGACACAAGGTCTGTGTTTGTGGTCTTTTTCTACTTGAAATAATAGATGTTGGGTGACATGCAGTAGATTTCTTATTTGAGCCTGAGTGCACTAGGGCTTTTTTGATAATGATTTATTAGTATCCAGCTAAAATCTCTTACACATACCACCGCTATGATTGCTATTTGCCTGTCTTTAGTCGGGGAGGTGCATTTAAATCAGTTGCTCAACTGATAGAGGGGAATTCCCACTGGTGAAGACACAATAGGAATTGCAGGATTTCCCCACGTTTCTCAATAATAACACTTCTCGCGATACTTCTTGCGGGAGCGCGCACTGTGGGTGACGGAGCGACGTAACGCTTTGACGTTTACGCGCACCGAGCGGAACGAGAACAGGGGGGAAAAATCCAGCGAGCGTCCGTAGCTTCCTGACCTGAACGGCGTCTGCTAGAGGAAGTTACCTACAAACCTCCATCCCGCCGTGCACGGGGGGAAATTTTGCACAACTGCACGCAATTTGCACGACTTGAAGGCCGAGGTCGTGTATTACTTCGGCGCGCCTCGGTTGTTTTGAGTTTCCTGGAGGACGCAGCCACCGCACCGCACCGCACGGCGAGGAGGGAGAGAGAGAGAGGAGAGGAGGAGAGGGCAGAAGTTTCGACTGGTTTGTTTGTCACCGGGGGGGTCGGTAAATCCGCAGGAATGTCGCAGAAGGAGAGACCCACTTTCTACCGACAGGAGCTCAACAAAACCGTGTGGGAGGTCCCGGAGCGGTACCAGAACTTATCCCCAGTCGGCTCCGGTGCTTACGGATCAGTTTGGTAAGCGGCGTTGCACAGCAGCACCGAGAACACAACAAAATTGCACAATGCCACAACGCGTTCCCAGAGGCCCCCAGTATCTCCCTGCGAAATGCACATCAGCGGGTGAATCTGGAAGCAACCGGGTTAACACTTGAGCCCTTTTGTTTACATTTCATACTTTTCATCGACGCCAATTTCGGGCACATCGTGCACGCTTCGGCGCAGCTCGCATTTCTTCGGCGGGTGGGGATTATTATTGTTATTTTTGTGCACATTTTGCCCGCTTCCCAGCTTGGCTCGCACGCTGACGTGCAGTAAAACGGTGACACAGTTGTATGTATGTTTTCCAGTCAACATAATGGCAGCGTAGAGAGTAAGTCTAGATGCCTTAGATGTAGAAGAAGGTGTGTTTTTTTTTCTCTTGTTGTTGACTGCCTTTAGACTCTGGCGGAGCAGCGTCGTCGGTGACATGTTCCTGTTTGCATCATCTACCAAAGTGGACCCTCTCCACATGAGATGGGGATTTATGGAGGATGCATTTATAAATAAGCAGTGATCACCGATTATATCAGCGTTGTAATAACATATGTATGGGCTGCTACTTGGTACAATGCACCTTCTTTGGCTTTTCATAGGCACATTACATACATTGTGCACTTTCCAGTCGGGTGCAGACTGCAGAGTACCAGAAAGTCACATGGTTTTCAGAAAGTAGGCCCCCCTAGTCCATAGTGAGTGGCTCTCTATAGGAGCCCGTCCGACGGTGATGAGTCTAGAATGATGTCACCCTTTCTCCCGTCGTGTTACACCCATGACTCACAGTCCCGAGGTTACGCGGCCGCCTCAGCCGTGATACGGTTAGTCATCACGGGTGCATCCTCACATAATTATAGTCCACCTTTGGTCCTGGTAGTAGGTTTTCTCTTGTCCCGCAAGATGACACCGGACAGTTGTTCTGTGATTCTCTGTTGGGGTTAAAAACAAAAGATAACAGGAAAACAAGCACCATACAATTGGCAACAGACCAGTCTGATGCTACTTACACCACTCTGCATTTAGACAGGGATGCATTGGATGCTGATATTGGTATCAAAGCCAATATCAAGCTAAATTACCAGTATAGACGTCAGAGATTTTAACCGACACTATAAAAAACAGTATCAAAAGCCCTGAGTGTCAGAAGTGAAAGTAATCTGTTTATATTTTTTCAGTTTTTATCATTCACAAGTTTCTCACATGTTAGGGAAACAAGATTTCATATAAATTGTTTTGTCTGTTCACCTAAAATTACCGGTCTAAGCCCTCAGTCAGTTCAATGAAAGTAATGGGTTGGATTGGCACTGTGTTTCAGTTTATACTTAAAGTTTTGTATTTGGTATGGACAACGCAAAAAGTAGTACCGGTGCATTTGTCATAAAGATTATTTATGTTGCATGAATATTCCACAGAGAAAACGTGGGTAGACTATTGTCTTCCACTGTATTGCTGTTCTCTAGTTGATGCCATGATGTAACTGGGTAGTGATCACACTGACTGCATCTTTCTTCTTTGCATATAGCTTATTGTTCCAGGGTGAGAAGCTGTCAAATGTAAACCCATCCTCTGAATGGGAAGGTGTTATTAAAGTTGTTCAGAACGTATCGGAAAAATATAAATACCCTCATACTGCCTACTTCAGTATTTGGATGGATGTTGGTCAGCTTGACGGACAGTTTCCTTCACACAGTTAGTCAGCCAGCCAACCGGGACGATCTTAGTTGTTACCGCCATGGCTTTCCCCAGGCCCTGTGCTTAAACATGTCCCAGCTGAAAAATGTGGGAAGAGGTGTGTGTGGAGGTGTGTGTGTGTGTGTTTAATATCCTTCATCAACCTGTCATTCAGAGGCAGAAGACCACTACCACCGCCTTTTTATTGCTGACCTTTGTCTCCATTCTTGAAATGTCAGACTTGGAGGAGGTCCAGTGTGGGTGAGTGAAGAAAGAGTTCAAAGTGAAGCTACTGGCTGGGATTAAGTTAGGTTATGGGCTGTGTGCCTCGTGTTATTTGGTCTTGGTTACTCAGCAGAGCAAAAAAAAAAACAAAAAAAACAGGTGCCTTGCCCACAGGCTCGCTGTACTCTTACACACTTGAATGTGACTTAACTCTATTCAAATGTTCTGTGTATCTATGCAGTCCATTTTGCTAGTTTACACAGGTGTTTAAGGACCACTCCTCAGTTTGCATCCAGGTGCATTCCTCTTCATTTCCCTCTGTGTACAACTGGAAACGTAGTATATTTCTCCAGTCAGTTTGTCACAGCGTGGAAGTCTTTCTCTTTGTTGTATTTGAACTGGTGCCATGATATTTCTTTCAATGTTGTCTGTAGGCACCTTGTAAAACTTTAAATATTTGCTGATGAGGCAGGTTCTGGGTGACGCACTTTTTTAAAAACATGCAATCTAGCATGACTGCAGCTCCAGCTGTCATATGAAGCACTGTTACTATACCAAGACTTGATGTCAGAAGTGTAGAACCCCTCATTTCAGGCAAATGGCATGAAGTCACAAATTAGATCTTAGTATCTAAAAGTATCTTACCATATGAAGATCACTGGTGCTGAACAACATCCTGACACAAATGAAAGTGTTTGAAATTTTTGGGAAAATCCAGCCTGGAGTACACAATGCCAGGGGTTTGATCAGAGGAGACGCTGTTCTTTATATGGAAGGTGAAAGAGAAGATGCAATAAAAAAGTAGACAGCTGAGTAGCCAATTTTTCTGTAACACACAATGTCAGATGAGGGCAGCTCAACTCTACAAAGTGTCTGCGGGTTCCCCAAAAATCTTGAAAAAGTTCAATTTTTAGAAATATTAGACCTTTAAATGTCTTTGAATTGACTTAAATTTGGATTAATGGGGTCTTAATTTCAACATAAATATATGATCTGATGTCATTTATGTCCAAACAAGTGATGTTTTTCTGCATGAGAGTCAGCATTTCTTGTGTTACAAAACTCTAAATACTGCTGAACTTAATTCATGACTTTATACTTACGATCAGCTACTCTTCCCTTTTGGGAAAATGCCTGCGGTAGATTATTGCAACTCAGTTGTTATTCACCTGTCATTACTTGTAGAGTGAAATTCTAGGAAATCCTTGTGCTTACTTGTCTTAAGTTTCTTGGGAAAAAATGTCATGGTTAGATTTCGGTCAAACTATGGAATCTCACCAAAGGAAACTGTTGCAACAACAGGTGATAAATGATCTCCTTAATAACCTGTCATATTACTATGTAAAACTTTCTGTACATTGGATCAAATATATAACCTATGGCTTAACCTTTATACTTATCTGCATCTTCGTATTTCAAGAAGAGATGATCCCCCGCAAAAAATCATGTTTATTTTGTTAAATTTTGTTTTTAATACATCTTTAAAGCATTAAATTGAGCACTCTTAATACCTGCAGACACTCCGATGACAGCATGGCAGGAGGGAATAACACTCTTATGCAAATGCTTCATCTCAAGCAGCCATTTCTGTAAGTTTATAGGTTCAGTCAGTCATAACATGATGCTGACAGTTACTGCCTCCCTGATGATGCTGGCCTCCTAATGCTGTTTATTTTTACAGCCCACATTTTTATGGTTCTTTGTTATTGCACTTACATTCATTACAGAGTAATTGGATGGTGTGTGCGCTTAAACGGGTCATGTTTGCTGTGCAAATTAGCTGTAGCTTCATAGATGTCGCAGTGTGTGTCGTTAGGTATTTGAGGTTGCCTCTGACTGGTCTGTGTTTGCTGAGTATGGGTTTTCCCCTCAAAAGTCAGACATATACAAGGTGTTCTGCAAAGCTGGAACATACACTGGGTGTGACGGCTTCTTTCAGACTTACTGGAAAAGGCACACGTGCTTATCGTACTGTTCTTATTATGCACTTGGGACCATAAGTTTGTTACCAGCAAGCTGAGTGTTGCAAGACTTTGTTTATGTTCATTGCTCTGTGTACTCAAATATTAGATGTTGTGACACCCTGCCCCACTCCGGCTGTTGACCAAGTTGTGGTGTGTGAAAAAACAGAGATCTTGAGTTCCCATTCATGTATGGTTGTGAGGTTGACAGCTCATACAGCTCAAACCCTCACTCAGAGAAAATAGGCAAAGGAAGTGACTAATTCCCTTCTCCCCCCCTTAACAAGTTGGCCACTGTTGAGGTGCCCTGATCAAATCTCTTAACTTTATGCGTACACAGCAGCTCAAGACTAGCTCAGTAGTCTAAGACAGTAGTTGATGGTAGCTCCCATGTGTCAGTGTGTGTTATGCTCCCCACTCTCTGCGGCTACTCCTCTGGATATTTGCTACAAGGAAAGTTCTTAGTCATCTGCTGTGGTTAAAGTAGGTTAGGAAAGAAAAGGAAAGATCTGTCTTTTATTTCCTTGCCCCACATTAGTGTACAGCATAATAAAGGAAAAACAATTTCCCTTATCACTGGAGTTAAAATGTTTTCCTCAGTCATCCATTTGTGATGCAGCCTCAGTGATTGACCTGGAAGGAATGTGGTTTATCATATCTGGGCTGTGTGCCCTCAGAGATACAGGAAATGCAGCGATGTCACTCACCATGGGGAGGCGAGGCCCATCTGCCTCGCTCTCTACTGCCTCCATACTGTCTTTGTGCCGGTCTCCATGTATGCCTGCAGACAGGTCCTCATGCACTGTGCACATGTTTGTCTGGTGTTAATGTGCTTATGCATTTTGGATGTCAGAACAGAGAGAAATGAATTTGATAAAAGCCACATAGTTTGTCACCTATCATTTGTGTGTGAAGTACACTGGTAACATAACAAAGTCAACATGCTTACTTGACAAGATGGCACTCAGATGTTGCTAATTGTGTGGGTCTGAAGCAGTCACACCTGGATCAGGCTGCTGTCTTCCGTCCATGGACAGATAATAACAGACGGTGGCCCTGTTCATGTTCAGTATATTCAGCTATCTTTTGCATTCACATGGCAGACAATTCAATATAAGTGTAGAATCTATGTACCAGACCATAACGTAGGTAGCTGTGAAGGATCAAGAACTATTTTAAATGTAATTAAATTCAAATCCAATTCAAATGAGTTTTGAGATTTCCACCTTTGTAGCTTGCACACACTTTCTGTGCGATGATGATCAGTCAGAGCAAACACACTCTAATGTGTACAGCTCAAGCCCGATCGCTGAATGGCCTCATTGTAATAAGTTTCATGCTATAAAAACGTTATCATGAAAATTATCATTATCATTGGTTATTGCTGTTGAAGCGTGTTTACATGTGTGGGGGGGGACAGGGACAAATTGGTTACAAACATAATTGCTGTTTGTGGACTGTGTGTGCTTGCTAAGACTGTATTGTGCTTTTCTTGCCTCATTGCAGTGTTGTGCAAAGTATAAACAGTCCAAGTAATTGAATATCTGGAAAATAAAGGCTATTCTGTCACACTTACAGTACTTGATTTTTTTTTAAATCTAAGCATTTATGCAAACAAAGATGAAATGGAAACAACAGATGAGAGCAACAATTTTGAATCCCTGTTTGCCAACAAGTTTGTTTTATTGTCATGATCTTTATTATGTTATAATTTTCAATGGCATATATAGGGTAGTAGCACTGTGGCCCAGTTCTATTTAATTTGCTAAACTGTGGTAGTAACAGAATGGCCAATTATTTTCCATTGCACAGATTTCTGCTGGTGTACAGTATAGTCCAATATATACTGCCCACCACTGTCTCTGGGAATTTGTTCTCAGATGTACATTGTCTCATGAGAAGAGTAATAGTCTTTGAAATGGTCGTGCAGATACATGGTGTTGTCAACGGGGTAGTTCTTGAATGAAATGCATGAATGAATTCTCCCATGGGCGGATAGTTACAATACCAGTCTTTGATTCTCATTTGATTGGCAGGCAGTGTCAGCCCGCCTGCCTCAAATGATACAAGCCTGCTGAGTTGAGGCATGTTAGAGGGAATGCCAGTTAAAATGCTGCAAAATCAGAGTGAGAGGGAGTTCAAATACCTTTTTACATTTTACAGAGTATTTATTTGTCTGTGGACTTTAAATTTTGATGTCTTTTATACACCAACCCTTCATATTTATCCCAATAGACCTGTCACCCAAAGGTGAGGTAAGGATTTACCCCTGCTTTCACTAAACTTCTGGGGCAACGTGTTAGGCCAAGCAGGGCTACATGGAGTTTGTCTTTACCGCCCCCACATCAACATCTGAACACCATCAGTCTATTTCCCAACAAAGATTGGCTTTGTCTGAAACCTTTAATCACAGCACATGTGCTGAACCCACCATACTGTGTGCTAACCATGCTTAATACATTAAGTACACTGTAAATTTCAACAGAGCAAGGTGATTCAAGAAGTTCAGTGTCCTGCGTTTTGTTCCCTTAATCATGTTTCCAGTTAACAACTGATTTTCACACTCCTGTGTTGTGCCGCACAATGGAGCAGATATTTTATGACAAATTCTGTCATGTTCCCTATACAGTCTCAGGCTGCAGAGATATGAAGTGAAACCAAGTGCTTATTGTTATGCAATGATTTGCTTACCGGATTGAGGCCACCTACGCAGTGTTGTGGAACATCTCGTTCCCTGTAGAATTAAAGAAGACTGGTTTGGAATTTCTTATGAGAATTGTTTTTGTTAATGGCCTGATAGAGTGCGTCTGCTATGCACAGTGCGGGTCTTATCAAGCTGTGATGCCATCCTTGTTTGATGTGTGTCTCTTAGTTCTGCATATGACGTGAAGACGGGCCTGAAGATAGCGGTGAAGAAGCTGTCCAGACCGTTCCAGTCCATCATCCACGCCAAGAGGACTTACAGAGAACTGCGACTACTCAAACACATGAAGCACGAGAATGTAAGTCATCTGCAACAAGCTCCCGCCTTAAAGTTTTGACCAGAGCCTGTTCACCGCTCTTTTGTTTACGCCTCCTGCGGAAAGATTGCATATGTAGCTTTCAGTTTTTCTGGTCTCAGTCTCCAGCATCATGAAAATACCATCAGTTTGACGATTTGAACCAAAAACTAGCATTGCTCACTTTATTATGCTATGCGGTCAGGTCAACCTTGTTGACCTGACCGCATTTTACAGTAGAAAATGAGTTTGTTACGTAGTCCTGCTGACAGGGACATAGTTATGGATTTGTTGACCCAAATATTGCAGGAGTTAAACAGGAAACTGTAAAACTAGAAACTTTCCCTAAAGACTGGAATGCAGTGTCAACATGATGATGTGACTGCTCAGCTCAGGGCTGAGTGATCCGTCAATATTATGTCAGTATGTCAAGGCTGCGTTACAGTGAAGGGATGCAATTTTCTGAAGTTACTGGAGCTGTTGGAACCTGCAGCTTTTCCTGTACTGACTTGGTCATCATATTTACATTAGTAATGATTGTTTAACAAAAATCTTTTGTGTTTAAATATCTAATGAAAGCACCAACAGTCCCTCCAATATTGTCACAATATTGATATAGAACTATTCAGTCAATACTGTGATATTTGATTGTGTAATTCAGCCTAATAGTGTCAGTATCCCCCCACTAGTCAAAACAGGACAACAGGCAAATCAATTGTATAACCATATGTGTGACTGTGCACGTGTGATCTACTTTTGATTCTTCTAGGCCCAGTTGTCAACTACACACTCAAACACACACACACACATATAGTGGCCTCACCCAAGGGGGACTCTGGTTAATGTGATGTGCTGTTGTTAGGGGCTTTCCTGCAAGAGATCAGAGCATGTTGTCCTGGACAGCTTGGCGTACAGTGACTCACTTTGCATGTAGGCTATTTCAGACATGCTGACATCAGGTTTTGTGCCGTCTCTTCTTTTATCTCATCTTTAGAGCTGTCGAATAATCGGTTACTTGCCTACTATTAAGGTAATTGCGAGCTATTTTGATAATTGATTAATTGTTTTGAGACATTTATTAGAGGAAAATTTACAAATTCTCTGATTCCAGCTCTGGTTTCTTTAGTTCTCTGTAACAGCAAACTAAATATCGCGGTGTTGTAGATTGTTGGTTGGGACAAAACAAGATATTTGATGATGTCACCTTGGTTTGTGGGAAGTTGTGATCAACATGTTTCAATATTTTCTGACATTTTATGGACCAAACGACTAATTAATCAGTTGAGAAAATAATCAACAGATTTATAAATAATGAAAAAATTGCAGCTCTACTCATGCTGTTGCCACTTTGATTTTGATTGCCATTGTTTGCCTTTGATGAGGAAATTTGCTGTTTTTCCCCTCCCACAGTCGCTGCTTTCAGTTCGGTTATCTGTATCTCGGTGTCTAACTATACATATTACACGTTTTCACACACCCACGGACACCTGCCCATGTACAAATACATATAGAAAGTTTCTGGTTTCTTTTGTTGTAACTAGAGCATAGCAGTGTACCAGCACCATGTGCTGTTGCTGCTTTCAGTCTCTTCTTATTGTGGGAAGTTTCTTGTGTTATGAAATGGTATTCATGGGTGTCTGTGTGCTGTGAAGTTTGGGACTTTCTGTGAGTGTACAATTTGGAGCCATTTTTTGTGTCTGCTGCACAGAATAATTGCACATTGTAAGCAGTTCGCTCAGCTCCACCTTTTGGCCACTTTTAACAACTGGAAATAGCTCAAGAGACAGGAACTGTCTGAGTGGCAGGTGAGGCCTGCACCCTCTCTCCTTCTTGGATATCAGCAAAGAAAACAATTTTCAACCACTTTGTTTATCTGCGCCTCTCATCCACATCAGGCCAATTTCTGTTTTTTGCTATGGCTCACAAGAGCCTGTGAGTAAATCAGGCTTTATGATAGCCTATGATAAATAAATAAGTTAATGTAGGCTACAGGCCTGGCTACTACTAGTCTGACAGATAGCCTTTTACTCTATTCATCCTATTTTCTACATGGATGTGGACCAGAAAAACACCATCTCTGTTGTTGGTAGATGTAACCTTTTGCACTTGTGTATCAAGCTTTCAAACCCCATCTAATTATTTGTATGTACCGGCTGCTGTTTGGACAAAAAAAGATGCACACGGCTATTTTACATCATGTAGAGATCTATTAACCTTATACTGTGAGAGTACGAGTTGCCTGTAGCACTTCACTGACAAATTATTCTGTGTTGCCCACAAACCCCATGTGAATTAACAATTCAGCCCACTTGCTGCTGAAGTTGAATAGACCTGATCTATGTCGTAGACATTTAATTTCATTCTCAGTTTTGAATATTGTAAAGCCCTATGTTGTTTCATGTGCATGAATTAATTAATCCTAGAATTCATGCACCAGCCATTCAACCATTTCTGGACATGCACAAACCATATCAGTGACTGACACTGATATGGCTTGTGCACAACCTTTCATGACATGAAAGGTCTTGTTCAGGTGCAATTACAGTATTTAGGGCATGCAGAAGAGACTTCAGAAAAATCCAGCTGTTACAGTACATGGAAAGGCCAAGTTGTTGTATAAATGCCTTTTACTTTTATATTTTGTGTGTTGAGATGAAGAGCTCAGAGAAAAATCAGTTTACTGCAGAAGCACATTACTAGACATGTAAGCCAAGCCATACTTCCCCAACCTTCCCCTCATGTTGTGACAATGTTCCATATGAACCCTCATAACTCATACCAAAGCACAACTTAAACAGGCCGTGATTCAGTCCACACAGAGTTCAGTGCTTACATAACATTGCCTTGCCTGGATCTTGTAGTCCTTATTTCACCACCGCTGCAGTTTGAACAGTGTGTTAAGCAATCTTGGAATTAGTGTTGCATTATGCATTGGTATTGGTAAAATACCTCGGTATTTTGTTGGAGAGAAAGACGTCTTAATTGAAACCAGAGTTTTTCAGAATCCCTGCCACGTTTTCCAAACATACATACGTCTGCACAGAACTGACTTGAATAACAAATGGTAATCCAAATACATTTTTTAACACACAGAACAGTTTTAAGAGCAAATAATGAGAGGCAACTTTGCTCAACAGTTCATGTGGAACTTTTGTCATTATTGATTTGATGAGCATGTTGTCAGGTTCTTCATTACAACAGAGGGATAGTAGGTTTTCTTGATAAAGCTGCTGTTTCCTCTCTAAATCATCTGAGTGTGCAGAAATAATCTCCACTGGTGTATACCAGTGGATGCATTACAAAGGAGGGGCTCGGTGTTTTCTGTTACATTATCCTCACACTGTTGCCAGGAGACTCCCTGGCTTTTTGATTTTGGAAAGCCTGAGAGGACCAATCAGCTGTTTGTTTTGGCTCAGGCCCACCAATAAGCTTAGGATTTGTGCCCTGCATGGGCGGGTTGCTGCTGTGTTTTTACAACACCTACCCTCCTCAATATCTCTGCAGGGGGGCGGGGGCAGGGTTGGCACTGATGGCTCTGCTCTACCAACATACGCAAATGCATGTGCAACATGCATGCATGAATATGCATGCATGTAATGCATGTGCATACAGACACACACACATGCACACTCATTTCCTTGTCTCTGTTCAATACTGAATCCTCACAGAACATTTTTATGTAATGCACACGTAATCGTTATCTAACAAACTCTTACATTCATGCAGCTTATTGTCTGTTATTGCTTTCACACATTGTTTTTTGGTGCTCTCCACTCTACTTGGATTTCCTGTTGTGCAATCACAGACTGAATTCCCCATGACATACTTAGAAAAAAGAGAACAGGGTAGAAAATCATGCAGAAAAACAATGAATTAACATTGTTTGTTTTGTTAATTGGTAAGGTCTGCCAACCATGTAGCCTTTTCTGATGTTTTCTGACCTCAGACCTCTCTGTTTGCCCACAGGTGATTGGTTTATTAGATGTCTTCACACCAGCAACAAGCTTAGAGGAGTTCAACGATGTGTAAGTTACACCGTTTCTCAACCTTTATCTCTCTACTTCACTCCGCTTTTTGTTCTGCTCCTCGTCTCTCTGATTCTTGGGTGTTCCTTCTTTCAGTCTCATTCCCTGCCATACTGTAGCTTTGTTTCCCTCATTCTTTCACACAATGAAACCATTCATCTTAGTCACTGACTGCATGATTAACACAAAACCATAGCTACAATAGTCACATCATAATCCTGCAGCTCAGAACTTCATGTGAGTTCATCACGTGGTGAGTTTTACCAAGGTGAATGTAGGGTAAACACGTGTGCTGTGCACATTACAGCCAGTCTCCATGGTAACAGCCATTTGGCTGTCTCCGGGGGTGCAGTTTGTGTGTATGCACGGAATATTCAATCAGCGACCTTGAATTCTGTGCAAGCCAGGGCATCAGCAGCGTTTTGGACACATTGTGGAAATGTGTGAAGTGACCACACATAAACGCATGCACACACACACACACACACACACACACACAGAGAGAGAGAGAGAGAGAGAGAGAGAGACACTGATGTGCCACTTCTCTCTTGCCTGTGACTAGTGACGCACACTTAAAAATGGTGAAATCAAGCCTTCCAGTGCACTCCAGAGAAACAGATGTGCATGCACGTGTTGACAAGCCAGGCCTTACTGGTGTCTTGTTGCAGTGTGAAAGATACAGCAAATGTAATATGCTCATACACACATATTTCCCTCATAAGACATTGCCCCCTCCTGCTGATCTGTTGTTGGCATACTGTAGACATCAGCTAGTTAGAAACGTTTGTGGAGCAGAAAAAAAGAACAATTCTCTTGTCAAATTAGTATTGTTGTGGATTGCCACCCTCTTCATATCAATTGTGCCAGTCCAGCTATTCTTCCCCATTCAGTGTCTTATGTGCATGAATTTTGCATGAACCATTAAGTTTTGTTTTATTATAGACAGTTTAACAGTGCAGTCAGTGTATAAATGATCTCATTGTTTTATTTAATTGTCATTACAGCTATGTTAATAAAATTTAGATTGCGCTTTTCAAACCAAAATGATTTATAAACCATAAGAAAGCCATAAGTATAATTCAATTAGAGAAGCAATGAAAATTCCAGGCTTGATTTATCAGTAGACACACTTCAGCGTTTGATACAGAAGAGTGTATTGTATCCCTATTGTTTTTAGGAATTTAGTAATCTAACTGGCTGTCTGATTTGCAGGTACTTGGTTACCCACTTAATGGGGGCAGACCTCAACAACATCGTCAAGTGTCAGAAGTTGACTGATGATCACGTCCAGTTCCTCATCTATCAGATCCTCAGGGGGTTAAAGGTCAGCTCATTTCCCACCACACATTACTCAGTGAGCACACCAACATGTCTCCACAAGTCACTGAACACTTTAAACAGTCTCTTAGACCCTGTGGACCAGCAGGATGGCATTCTTGACTGATTTAAAGTTGAGAAACAGAATTTTTAAATGTCAGTATACTGATAAAAATGTACTGTTTTCCTGATTTGACTGGGTAGGTGATGCAAAAATGATAACTAGAAAATGTACTTAAAAAAGGTTTATAGCACCAGCACCAGTGACATTAACTGTTGTAAGCAACAGTGTGACTTAGTATGGATGATTGCAGTATGCTGTCATACTCAGTGGCTTCTTTATCAGCTCCACCTGAACAATCTAATGCAGTTCAGGTCAACAGCTCTGCCATAAATTCTACCTTTTAAGAAAGTTTATGGTGTTCAGTTTTTGTTGACATTGTGGAGAATGTCTAAATTTAATCATATCTTTATTACTGAGATGTACTTTGTAGAGGTCTTGTACTGGACTACATTATATTTAGAGGTGTTTCTATTTTATGTCCTCCCTATTTATATACATGAGCGGGACAGAATATTGGAAACACCTCTCAATAAAATGCAGTCCAGTACAACAGCAGCACTATGAGCTCAATGCCAAACATAGAACTGAATTACCACCTCTATTACTGCGAAAAAAAGAAAACCTGAGCATTATAGGCATCATAACATTAACTTTATGGCAGAACAGTTGTATTGGATTGAATTAGGTTGTGCAGGTGGACCTGAGTGTATAACATGCTTATTTCAAGTATGGTATTGCTGCACTCCATGGTATGAAGAGTAGGGATCATAGTTGTGTGTATGTATATATGCATAAAGTTGTAAGTATGGACAGAACAAATTCAGGGCAGTGTATGCCCAAGTGATGGTCCAGGGAAAGAGAGCTGTTCTATTCAAAGTTTTTTTCCATAACCAGTGTGGGTTGTGGAGCTTGGCATTACGATTTCTGTTTAGCTCTGAATTTTTACTCAATAGGCTTGAACTAAGAAGTGAAAACTACTGGGTTTAATCATGATTTTCTTTATTTTTCCTACAGTACATCCATTCTGCAGATATCATCCACAGAGTAAGTTACAAGCCTCCCTAAATGTGCATGAATACCACCTGAGCCCGAGAGGTCTATAGATATGATTTCTATTGAACAGGGCATATGATGTATATTAATCACATAACCTTTTAAAGTGGCCCCACTTTAAAACTTGAACAGTTACAAAGTCTTTTGACCATCTCACCCGTGATGATCAGAAGGCTCTCACATCCCACTTAAGCTGTCCTATTTTAATGCATTTTATTTATTTATTTTAAAAGCTGCATGTAATATGCATAACATGACAGTGTCACTGTAATACCTGTCCATTGCTACTTAACCTTCCTCCTGATTTTACCTTCTTGCCTGTTGTCTTGCAGGACCTGAAGCCCAGTAATCTGGCAGTGAATGAAGACTGTGAGCTGAAGGTGCAAAAAGGCTGCTGTAGTCAATTTAGAGATTAAATTTGTCATATCATTGAATTAATTTTGGAATAGGTGATGTTTATGCATTCACATCATCTCCATATGTCTCTCTCACACGCTCAAAAACTCATTGTGACGCATCCCTCAGATCCTGGACTTTGGCTTGGCACGACACACAGATGATGAGATGACGGGCTATGTGGCCACCCGGTGGTACCGGGCTCCAGAGATCATGCTCAACTGGATGCACTACAACATGACAGGTAAACAGACGTACAGCACATTCAAACATAATGTTGCTTTAAAAGTGAAATGGAACTTATAACACCATACACAACTGCACAACCCTCTTCTTGTAATGTGCAGGTTTAAGCTGTATTGAAATGGCTCGTGCACATCCATGTGTTGTTATGATGGAGGTGCCATAAGCAGCCACTGGATTCACATCACTCTGCATTATGCTCTTAAAAGGCTTGAGCTTGAACTCAGCCACTGAATAAGATGCAGACATATTGTATCCTATTCTAGAGTGTTCACCATGCCGTTTACTGTGTGCGTGTGTGTGTTGTTTTTTTTTAAACATTATTTTAGTGGATATTTGGTCGGTGGGCTGCATCATGGCTGAACTACTCACTGGACGAACGCTCTTCCCTGGCACAGACCGTATCCTTCCACAACTGTCACTGCCATGCAGAGATGAAAATAGCTCCTTAGAGTCAACCCTTGTAGATCTTGAAGAGTAGCAGATGCATTTTAGAAGATGTTGTAAACTAGTGGATTAGTTGTGGGTTCACAGAATATACACAATGCCTGCATGATGTCCAGTGTTTTCTTTGCTTCCAGGCTCTTATACGAACTGCTGCTTTGCTTTGCTAATGCCACAGGTTTTTTTCTAACACACACACACAAACACACTTGTCAACTTAATGTTTTGAGTGCTACATTTTATGGCTTTGTATGCAAACCCATTTAAGGCTCAGGTTGTGAAGACATATGTGCCTTTAAGTAAGTGCTGACAGAGCTTACCACAGTGCTGAATATTTACTTTGATGAGGGCACATCCGTTGCATTTCTCAATAGTCAAGGAAGTGTGTGTGTGCGTGTGCGTGTGTGTGTGCGTGTGCGTGCGCACATACAGTCCCTTGTGGTGATTGACTCAACACTGCCCACTGTTTTTTTTTTTGTTTGTTTTTTTGCTGCTTCTCTATAATAAAGTACACCTTCCTGTTTCCCACTCACAAGGCTACACATGCACAACAGGGCATTAAGCTGTGTTTTAACTCAAAAGAAAACCCTCAGGTTTATGAGTCCTCTGTGTAATTAAGATGCACACACAGAGCAATGCAACCTTAAATACAGGCATTGACACACACTTGCCAGGTCATGGCCCTGTGAAAGATCAAAAGCACAGGGTTCTTAAATTGTCTGGAAAAGTATGAAAAAGTATGGAATATGATTTGGATAATTTCCAGGTTTGGGTAAGTATGGAAAAAGATCAGAGACTAGTACAGAGACTATTGCTTGAATTTATACTTTTCTAAAAAGCAAAATGCAGAAATTGCAATTATAAATGAATCATACAAGCAGCATATTTTGGTTTTATTCACATTAGGAGCAGGCAGCTGAATATATTTTCTATCGAGTGGGTGAGGCAGAGTGATTCAAACACCTGTCTGTATTGTGGAAAGCAAATCAATGGTGGCACTGAGTGAATGAACAGATGGCAATATCATAGATAAAAAATGTAACCTGTTAACATTTGGAGTATTAACATGCATGACAAACATGTTGCAGTCAGTAGTGTGAGATGTTAAAAAATCAACCAAGATTTCTGGAAAAGTCTGGAATTTTGAAAATGTGTAGGAACCCTAAAAGCAGGAGGTGGCTGTTGCATAATGTGTTTGGTCTCCTGCTTCAAGTTACCAGTCACACCATCCACTCCTTTACCACATGCTCTCTGTGTGTGTGTTTGAGTGTGTGTGTGTATGTCCTACCTCAGGTTTAGATTATTCAGAGAGGTGGCAGAGCTGCCCACCCACAAAAATGATCCTATCATACACTTCTTCTTTCTCTCTTGTCTGTCCCACTTTAAGAGAACTCCCATCCCAATGAAAACAAACCTTTAACAATAATATTACAGCTTAAACATCTTTAACCTGTCATCTAGCGATCATCCTTCTTGCTGTGGCCAATTACAAATGCATTGGATTTTGTATCTGTTTAGATTGGGATTAAAGTTGGAAAAATTAGGTTGCCATAATTCACTGGACAAGAAATGATGTTATCTAAAAATTAAAGCAACAATCTGTTGGGTGAAGGGATCTAATCCAAGGATGACCAGCACATCTACATTAACTCTCCAAAGACTGCACCATTTCTACCTCATTTGAGAGTGCCAGCAGTTGCTAGAGGTAAATCAGTGTTTGCAACAGTGGAGACCAGCACGTAACAGAAACTCGCTACCAGCATCAAGTCTATCAGCCTGTCCTTGTGCAGCTCCGTGCACGCTGCAGACAGCATGCACAGACACTCTGAAATGTTATCTGGCTTACTGTTGGCCTACATTTCTGCCATGTCTTGCTTGACTTTTTCCATTATTATAAGCTTCCTGGTGCAAAGAATACACAGTCAGCTAACCTAGCATGGCATTTAATGGAAACGCAGATGCTTTCGCTTCATTTAACACCACCACAGACATGTAGCCCTGTTAAACATTTATGGGCCTACTTTGTTCTTTCCATCTTTTTCCTGTTGTAATTATTTAGTATCAATTTGCACTGCACTTTAGTACACAGTAGGGATAATCAAATCTTCTTCTGGGTTGTTAATACTGTGGTTTGCATTATTAACTTCTGAAGGAATGAATGAGGACACTCAGGCACGTATTAAAACTTAATCTTTGTGAGTCTCTCACTCCTCTCTCCCTACCATAACCCTCTATCCCTCCTGTTTTCCTTTATGTGAGCGTGGTAGACATTGATCAGTTGGCGCGTATAATGATGTTCGTCGGAACCCCAGGGCCCGAGCTCTTGATGAAAATCTCCTCAGAGCCTGTGAGTGACAAGTGCAATCCCACTCCATCTTTTGCCTGTTTGTGTGGCCTGTGTGTTGCTATAGCAAGAGTTAATCTATCTATTCTACTACTCTGCCACTCCTACTTCTGCCATGTACCTGTTTTGCAGTGAAGATGTGAATTACCTTAACAGCTTTATTTTCTCTTCAGCACAAAGCTTGAATTTCCACTTCTATCTAACATTTATTGTGAATTCCTAAAATGCACCAGTGGTTTTATAGGACAGACTGTGAGCTCTCCAATGGCAGCACTGGGTTACAGTGTCTGGACGTGCGAGTACATGGACAAGTGCTTTGTTATTGGTTACAGTGGTTACAGTGAGGTGGCCTACGTTTGCTTTGTATCCGGCTCAGTAACCTTGAACCCTATTGAAGTCTTCCTCCTTACATCCTCCTCCTACCTAACCTGTCATTTGTTTCCTCTCCTTGGCTTCAACCTCACCCCACACAAACTAGACCACCCTAACCAACTCTACTGTTTGACACTATGACCTCCAATGTCATGATGGCCCTTGACTCACAAGCTATAGATATAAACCAGCTGCAGCAGATAATGCGCCTGACGGGGACGCCCCCAGCCTCCCTAATAAGCAGGATGCCCAGCCATGAGGTGAGACAGTCCTTTGCCTTCCCACGTGTCTTGGCTCCTCCCCAAGTGGAAATGGAGTCAAGCTACAACCATCCACCAGTCATTACCGGTGTTTATGTTTTCATCTGAGGCATACAGATATCATAAGTGTTGATATTTTGTTGTTAAATATTTCCTACCAATCCCTTTTTGTTGCCTGCATGTAGGTTGATAAGCTTCATACTCTCTTCTCTCTCCACCACTTTCCTGTTTGTTCTCTCTGGCTCACTGCGCTTGTCATCTCAACGTCTTCCTGGACTGCTTTGCCAGTGCAGTGTAACGAGCTGTCTGTGACCTTGGTTCCTCCCGCTTTGTTTTTGTTCTTAATCACTCACCAGAATTCCCCTTAAACACACTAACACTGTGCATTTAAGATTAAGAGACTCTGGATCATTTTGCAGTCACTGTAACACTCGGGATACACATGGCATACTGTTTTGATGTATCTGACGTGCAAACTGTCAGTCTGACTGCTTGAAGCATGCCTGATTGGTATGGTTTACACAATTTTGGATTCATTTCTCCTGTTGCACCGCTCAAATGC
The DNA here is from genome assembly GCA_900302555.1 of Myripristis jacobus. Taxonomy (NCBI): domain Eukaryota; kingdom Metazoa; phylum Chordata; class Actinopteri; order Holocentriformes; family Holocentridae; genus Myripristis; species Myripristis jacobus. Next base: position 49,057 of record OMLB01035544.1, on the reverse strand, counting down.
AATTAATCAAAAAAGTGCATCAAAGGTTTTTAGCTGCTTTTTTCTTTCAGCCATAGTGCTACAAAGTGTTGTCCATTTTTAGAAGCTTTACTCTGTCAAACATTCACCAGTTTTTGTTGATCTTTTTCACAGGCAAGGAACTACATCAACTCACTTCCCCAGATGCCCAAGCGGAACTTTGCTGATGTGTTTATCGGTGCCAACCCCCAAGGTAAGTTTTTATGGAGTTATCTGTCGAGCATCATGCAGTGCTCATGCTGCACCTGGCTTTCTGACTCCCTCTAGTGGTATTGTTAAAGCATTGCATTTTCTCTTGATGTTACTGACCTTTAATTAGTTGTTGGTTCCATTAAAATATGCTGCAGGCTTTGTGGAATCACTGGTCCAACATGACAAGGACAGGTGACAGCTGTTTAACAACAAATTATTGCACCTGTTCATTTAGGTTAACTCTGAGGTTCCTTAAGCCAGAGGTGTCAAACTCAAATCCCTAAAGGTGGTAGTATTCGTGTTGTGGGAAATATGGAACCGAGCCAGTATTTATAGAAAATCAATTATCATATTGCAGGCCTTGAGTTGACATACATGCTTTAAGCAATGTGTGCATGTTTTAGGATGAGCTTCTCAGTATCCACATGTCTTTGCTGCCTCTCTAACACTGTTGTCTCATCATTGCTCCTGTGCTGAAGCGGTGGACTTGCTGGAGAAAATGCTGGTGCTGGACACAGACAAGCGGATCACAGCGTCTGAGGCTCTCGCCCACCCTTACTTTTCTCAATACCACGACCCAGATGATGAGCCAGAAGCAGAGCCTTATGACCAGAGCTTTGAAAGCCGCGAGCTGGAGATTGAGGAATGGAAGAGTAAGTTGGCTGTGGGTGGGTGTGTGGGTTGTGTATTTTTAAGCAGCCTGAACCTGAATACATTTTTTGTGTGTAGATTTTCAGAGGATATTTTCTTCTCTGGGGTCTTTTTTTAAGGGCATTTCATTCCTATTCAGGGGAAATTTTATTGAACTTTGAAAAAATATATTTTTACTGTTAATTAAACACAGTTCAGTCTAAATCCCTTTACACCCTGCATTCCACATGTACATCCTAATTATTGAAATATTTCCCAA
>OMLB01035544.1:20066-37566 GCA_900302555.1 Myripristis jacobus | reverse complement strand
ATAAGTAAATATTTTGTTCCTTAGCCCAGGACAAACCTTGCATTAAAATTTTGTAGTATTACGTTTGGAAGTACTTTTTGCATTATGCCATGCCACCTTTTGGCCAAGTCCTGTAAAACATTCGCTGCTACTTTCAGTGGCCCATGACCAACCTTCCCATCAAAATTAGAGGAAATCTGAGCATCTGTTTGCAAGATATGCCACTGTGTGACAAGTGAAGGAACGCTGATTCATAGTCCTCTCCACTCCCAATTTCATTGAATGCGAGACAATAACTTGAGATTATTACTGAGCATGGTCTCAAATTTATCACACTTAGTCTATCAGACAGTTGCATAGGAGAGGGCTGTGTAGATCAAAAGTTGCAAAAGAGTCCTGCACACTAACATGCTATAATACATTTATTTTTCAATGTTTTGGTACTAGACCTTGTATTATTGCAAGTGTGGGAGTCTTTTTGCACAGGAAGACTGTCTGTCTATGGAGAACAATGCAAAAAAACATTATTTTCCGCTTGCAGTGTTTGAGAGTAGGCCTGTAGATTATAACAGTTCTCCTCTTCCCTTCATCCATACATCTTCTTTGCCTTTCCTCTTCCTTCAACTTTTCCAGCCCTTTAATCTTCATCCCCATTGACATCTCCTTTACTTTCTCCACATCCTTAGTATCACCATTAGTGTTAGTTTTCTCCTCTCTCATTATTTGCCCTTTTCTTAGCCTCACCTTCCTCCTCTTCTCCCTTTCTTTCCCCCTGTCTTTAGCCTCAACTCCTCCTCCACTTATTTCTTCTTCACCTCACTTTCCTCTTTTCTCCTCCTGACTCAAATACGTGGCTCCACCTTTGCTCTTTTCCCTGCATTTCTCTCCTCTCCTAGCTTTCTCTCCATCTCACTTCCTCTGCGTGTCCATCCTGGTCCACCACTCCCTCTCTCTCTTTCTCTCGTGCCCTTGTACCCATCACACTCCCTGCCTCCCTCCCTCCCTCTCTCTGGTTTCAGCAGCTCAGTTGTAGCTGTGCTGTGAGGAAGCAGCAGACAGTTTTCAGTGGACAAGCCAGAGGAGAGAGGAACTGAGCACAGACCCTGTCCTGCAGCACAGCGGTCTCAGGGCTCATCCCTCACCCTGCGCTCTGCTAGCATAATTTATTCTATTGTGGTGTAACATACCTTTAGCCTAGTGCCTCAAGAGCCATGTGGCTACTGGACTGGATCTTCTCTATCAACACAGCCGTGGTGAAGCTAGCCAGTGGTCTCAGGTGCAAGTGAGTGTCAAACCAAATAGTGTGTGTGTGTGTGTGTGTGTGAGAAAGAGAATAATGTATGGAACAGTGGAGCTTTGCTTGTGTCTGTACTACCTGTTGGATTTGTGGGTGGCAGATAGTTTTTCAAGGTTGTGGTGTTTTAGCAAGTGTGTGTGTATGTGTGTGTGTGTGTGTGGGTGGGTGTGTGTATGTGTGTGTGTGCGTGCCTGATCCCAGTTTGCATGGAGCTTGGCTGACTTACTGGCAGGCCGATCCATTTTTAATTAGGGAGCAGATGCTGATTGTTGTTGCTCCACTAGGTACCTGTTTACCTGCCAGTGTGTCTTGCTTAATGTCTGTGTGAGTTAGACGAAGAGAGAGCGAACAAAAGAGCGAGACTGATGATGTCCCTTGTGGATTTATGCTGTCAGTTCTTGAAAGAGCTTATTACCCTCCTAATTTTCTCACTTTATTTCTGATGCACAGACAATTTTTTTCTCTTTGTTCAAACCTAATTCTCTCTCTCTATTTTCTGGGCATGGCTGCATCCCTTTTTTATGTACTGTTCTGTCTTTTAAGCTTGTATGTGCACCCAGGAGACTGAGCATAAATAACCAGGGTAGCAGTGTGTTGGCCAGTGCCATTGTTCTCTATTGCATTTTGCTTTCATCTCTCCCTGTTTCTCTGCTCTCTCCCAGTCATAACTGCAGTTCATTACATAACCCATCACATCTTTTATCATCTGGAGCCCACTACGGCTCTCTGTCCCTTCATTTCTCTCTCTCTTGTGCTCTCCTCCCCCTGCAGGTTACTCATTATCCATCTTTCCTAACAAATGCAGTATAAACTGTCAAGGGGTGGGCATGGGAAGGCAAATTTATTTTAGGCCATGGAGATGGTGAGTTTTTAGCTGAAGGAATTTGTTTTGTGAAGTAAGAGGAAAAACTGCAGTGTGGTGCTCTAGCGTTTGAAGATGTCATACTACATTCTCTCTCTCTCTCTCTCTCTCTCTCTCTCTCTCTCTAACTCACTCCTAGACAGACAAGTCTTGCAGTCTCTGCCGGGAGATCCACTTTATACACTGACCTCTTCTGCCAGTGGCCCCTGGATCTCACACTTAAGCACTCTCTCCAGACAACTTACTCTGAAACAGGGAAGAGATGGATCCTAGTTAACCTTTTGTGACACTACACTTAACAGTACATTTTAGTTTATTTGAATTTATTAGTCACATAATACCTAAGAAAGATGATAAGAATAGGCATTCAGCATGTTTTAATAACATTAAGCGATTCTAAAAGCATAATCTCACCACATGGATGTTGGGGTCCTAAAGTGCATGTGCTGCAGTATGTTCTGTAACACTCTCAGTGTTGAGTGTCTTCAGCCTTAAATAGTTAAAAATAGCCCTAAAAGCCCTAAAAAAGTTATGAAACTTCGCTAGAGCTGCTGTTTCATCCTGCTGTCATTTAACATTGATTTTATCTGGATGGAGGGTTAGAGAGGAAGAAGTAAACTTTGGCCATATTCCATCCCAAAGAGCTCTTCCTTCCTCTGCGCCATTGTTTGTTTTGCCTCAGAGATCTGATAGGACTGGATAGGTGGAAACAGCAAGGCTAAGAGAAACCAGTAGGTGCTGGCACTCCCTGTCATGTCAGATCTGTGCACGAGATTGAAAAAGGAGATGTCAAATGGACATGGTGCTGCATTCTATTGCAGTCTCTGTTGGCACAATCACTCTCGCCCACTTAAGAAAAGTTTGAGGAAATCTTGCCCAGATTAACCAGCTGTGACCCTTCATGTGCTTGATAGTTTCAGCGTCTGCAAGTGAAAGAACTATACAGATATTTTCCATTTTTGTTACATATGCAAGCACTATACTGCAGCACACAGTTCAAGATAGAGATCCCTCAGCAATAGTCACCCTATGAGAGAGACCTCAACCTGTGAGAGATAAGAGAGGGGGGTTATGTTGCCATTAGTTTAGCCTAGAGGTTGGGAAATGTTGAAAAGTTTAAATGAAAAATCGATACACTGGAGTTTGGTATAGTAAGTTGTTACATTGGTCAGCTTCACAGACAGAACGGGTGGAGGGCTTGCGTTAAAACTGGCACTAAATTAGTTTCGACTCCTGCAATTTAAAAACTTATTTTGTTGGACATTCACGACAACTCAGGGTCAGTAAATGATACAAAAATGTATAGTTATGGGTGGAATATTCCTTTAATAAATAACTATAATAAATTAACAACTCTTAGATTTGACTTGGATCTTCCAGACAACTTAAAAGTGGCATGTCTAATGCCACCAGGAATCAAATGAGGTATGTGATGTCGCTGAACAACAGGACGCCATATCCAAACAGCCTGAGTTTGGCTTGATGGTGGCATTAGAGGAAAGGTCATGAGGTCACTGAAATCAGTAGAGATCTTTCTGTAGGGGTTGTGAATGTGCTCAGCAACTTGGAAAAGATAACTCAACAGTATTCAAATTATTGCAGCCGCAGCCAGGATCTGTGGTGGGGCAAACAGCAGCAGTTCGGGGCAAACCCATAACATCCCTGACACTGCCGTTTCAGGGGTATAATTAGTCTTGTGTCATCAGGTCTTCTAGGCAGAAGCAACGTCAAAGAGTTTGTGCAAGTGATACTGTTGTGCATTGCCAGCAAAGCAGAAAAAGTAGACACTATCGGCTAATAAACAAACAGATCATGATTAAGACTAAGGCTGGGCAATGTATAGATATTATATTGATATTGTGAAGTGAGACTAGATGTCGTCTGGGATTTTGGACATGGTACACCCAAGTGGGGCCATACCACCATTATGCATTATGCATTATGCTAACAAGATGGATTTTTCTGATTCTTTTTTTTTTTTTTCCTGAAAATTTTCTATCGTAGCTGTTCTGTTATTTGACTCTGTCTGTTTGGTCATTATATCCTCATTATTTACTGACTTATTTATGATTTACTTACTATTACTAATGCTTATCAAAAAATTCTGATGTAAATATTTCATGAAATTAATACCCCATAGATAATTATGCCAAGTAATGTTAAAATACAGGCTAAACACATGGACATGGGGTAATCAATACATAGCCATTATTCAGTGCCCAGTTGACTCAGGATTTGCTTTGTATGACTGAATATATTTAAAACTTATCCAAAGTTTCTTGTGTTGATTTTTTTTTTTTTAAACACATTTATGAAATGTGTCATGCCCTCAGCTTTCATCAAAGTCTGACCAGTGGTGTCTTAAATATAGTGCAATACTTGGACAAACAGGAAGACAATCATTGTAACAGCCCTTTGTGCCAATCATTGTGATTTTATAAATGCCAGAATGGAGAAGACAATCAGAATTGTCCAAAATAATATAAACAACGTACAGTTAAACAAATATTGTAGTGCCGCCTTTGAAATTGCCAGAATGAAACAATGCATTATTCAGTGAAATTGTGTCAAAGTTCAGTCAGTGGCATTCAAGACATTGTGCGTGATAGTTGGACAGATAGATGGAGGAGCATGGGGATAGATTGTGGTCAAGTCATTTTCCATCCTCAGACATCACAGAGGGTTACAAAAACTGTAGCTTCTTATTTGGAAAAATCAGCAGTTATTATTATGGATTTAGATTTCTTTTTTTAATCAAATTGAATTGACTTGAAAATGTTGTGAAAATGGCGGTCTTTCGTCTGTGATGTTAATACAGCTGTGGTGCTTTGAGCAGTAATTCTAGTTTTGTCTCATATCTTTTGCTGTTTAGGTCTGAATTTGTATTTAAAGTTGAAGTTCTACTGTTTATTATAGTTTCTCCTTTTCTCTTGCATTTTTGGGATTTTTTTTTTTTTTTGCTAAATGAATACAGATGAAACCCTGGAAAACTGTGTTAAATAGTGAATCAAAACATAAGGCCAATCTCTGATTCTAATGATTGGATCTGCTGATTGAGTCCTTTGTGTCTTGGGACTTCAAATCTTCATTAAGGCAGCAAATCAGAACAGTGTAAGCTGGCTACTCAGCACTTCATTATGTAGAGCACAGCTTGCACATGTATGGACATAATGGCTGCAAAAGAGACTGGCTCAACAGCATTTTTGTTTCAGAGAGAGACATACAGTGAAATTGTGGTGGATTGGTAGAAGAATAAGATGGGGGTGATGAGGATGATGGACAGCCAAAGAGGGGAAAGAGGACTGATGTTGTTTTGGTCAGAGAAGGAGGAGGGGAGCTGCTGTCGTCCCTCACCTGCAATGCAGTGCTGCACTGCATTAGCCAATCGTGTTGCGGCTCTCAGGGAAGGGGGAGGGCCCTGTGGGCTGACGACAGCCAAGGAGAGTTCTCGGTCAGAGAGAGAGGGAGTCAGTTTAATGTGAGTGAGCGAGCAGTGGTGCCCTGTGCTCTAGCACTCTGAATCTGTGCTGAGCCTGCGGCAGAGCCTCTACATTTCTCTTTTTCTCTCTTTCTGTCTCCTCTTCCTCTGCTCTCTGCGCTTGCCTTCACCCACTCTTCTCCTTGCCATCCTCTTTGTGTCTCTGTCTTTCTGTTTTCTACCATTTTCACTCAATTCCCTGCTTTTCACTCTTGTTTGCCATTTCCCCCCTCTCTGCAATCTCTGCTTTTCACTCATCAGCACTGATCTCCCTCCTTTTCCACTCTACTTTCTCCCTATCCGCTCTTTCCTTTGGTCCTCTGATCCCTCCTTTTCTCCTGGTGGATGGAGTGAGAGGGTCTCTTAACACCTGCACTCCCTCTTCTCCTCTGTTACGTCCCATGGGCATCCGTGCATCCTGCAGGTAAGAGCAGGGTGTGTGTGTGTGTATGTCTGTATGTGTGTGCATGAGTGATGAACAGCCATAGACAGTTACTGACATCTTGAGACAGGTCATGGTGTCTCACGGTGAGTGTTGTAGAAGTCCTTGAAGTACCCTGATCAGTGTGTGCATGTTTGTCATGTATGGTGATAACAGGGCATTGACACTGACCTGTTTCTCTCTGTCGATCTACTGCAGTCCAAGAGATTTTTTGCATAATCGAGAGGCCATTTTTATCAGTTGTGAATACCTCCAATGAGTGCAGGTGACATGTAATTTTTATGTCATGAATATCTGGTACATATTTTTGCATTTCTCACTGCTTTCTTTGATGTTGATGTCCCTCTAACCTCCTCACCATTCTGTCTCGTCATCTGTATGTAATTACTCAAGCACAGCTTTTAACCCATTTTTTGTTGGCCCTCATTACAAAGTGTTAGTGTGTTTTGTCCAAATGGCCCAAATGCTTCGAAGCTTTGACATGGTCGTCAACGGCATACACACACGCACACACGATGTTTTTACTTTTTATCAGCGAACACTGTACGTTTTCTCTTGATGTAAACAGATCCACTGTGGTTGTGTCACAGCACATCCACACACACTTGCCTCACAAAATCTGGATGCACAGTCCATTCTCCATATAGTGGCGTGCCCCTGGGCATCAGATCCGCCCCCAGATTCAGAACTCCGGGGACACGTGTCGCTCTCGGAGACAGAAATCCATAAAATCAGTCTGTGTACCAGAGTGTGTAACTAACAGGAACACAAACCCCCCCAACGGTTAATATACATTAAGCTGCCGTATTGCCCGGTCTCACCAGAATATGATGAAATATGAGAAACAGAAGAGAGCTTTTCAGGGTGAGAGACTTTACTTAGAGCTCCAGGTAATTTATGTGAGACTCTTAAGAGACTCCTGCTCCAAAGACCTCTCACTGACCATCCCTCGTATATTCCACCAAAGCCCAACAAACTCACATCTCAAGTGATTATGTTCCAGGATAGGACGGTGCCCATGGGCATCCCCCCTGCACCAAGAAAGTTGGATGTTGCTAGTGGCATATGGTCTACCGTGACAGTCCCTCTGTGCACCATGACACACAGTGCTGGAAATCCCTCGTGTACATGCAGGCAAGCCACGTAACAATCCTTTGAATGCCATCAAATAATTGCTGCTGAATACCAAAAGGTGTTTTGGACAGGTCTAGTGTCTTAAGTGTTCATGCAGTTTGGTTATGCTTTTACCATTCAGTGTGTGGGCTGGCAAAGGTCTTATGTGTGCTGCTGAGATTGCTTTAAGCACTTATCAATCAGTCAGCCCCAGAAAAAAGGAGGTAGCACATTCATCACATTATTGGTTGCTTTCTGACTGTCTCAAAATTGCTTTAGTCAGTTTGACCAACTAGTAAAAGAAAAAAAAAATTATTTGGTAATGACTAAAACTGTTACTTGATTGTCCAAATTCTAATCAGTTAATATCTCTCCATCAAATAATTGATCAATCAACTTTGATTTCAGCACTGTCTTCGTCTGTCGCTCATCCATGCACTCTCCATCTGTGCACAGCAGTGTCTTCCACTTTGGCTTTAAATTTTAGCACTTCTTCAGGAACATATTGTTACTCTCTAAACAAGCACTAGGTTAGGATGGTTTTAGCTTATTTTTAATAATGTGCTGCAGGCTTAAGCTTTGAGAGGGGTAACACATGGACATGTTTATCACGCTACCTTGTTTGCAAGTAATAAGCATCTGTAAAAACATCTGAGAAAGAGTATAAGCCTCTATTTTCCATTACTTTGTAATACCAGCTGAAATAAATTTGGGGCTGTCCGCTCTTTGAAACTCCTGTCATAAATGGGAAGATCAAAACTAATGGCTCACATCATATCAAGGTTGAAACATTCTGAAAAAATTGAAAGTGGTGTGAGTATACCCACGTCAGCATAACCTTTTCTTTGACGAGGCAGAATTAAATCTCACAGCAGATGGGGGGTATATCAAGAAGCATAATCACAGGATGAATAATAATCAAATCTGTTACCAAGGGTTTTTTTCCCAATAAGATACCTCCTACACACATGAAAACTTTCTGTGAAAGTAACAGCAAATCCTAATTAATTCTCTGAACTTTGATGCTAATTTGAAAACTCTTGAGCCTGGTTTTCATTTTGATTTGATTGTGAATATTACCTTATTTTGTCACAGAACCAGAAGACCTCATTTGTAATCAGGAATCTCCTTACAACCTCTGACTTAAGCCCTATGTTGACATTGTTTTTTTGTTTTTTTTTCCAGGAGAGGACAAGCAGTTTGGTTGAGTAGACCGCTGAATATATGAGGCTTAGTAAACACCTCTTTGCCAGTGTGCAACCAATTGGGCCCTTCTGCTCTGACTTAAGCCGGTGAATTGATTAGCTAAGGTTGTTAATCCTAATGACTTTGTTAACGTTGTTTGTAAACAAATTACAACAAAATACCCTCATCCAATGAAGTCAAACTGATTTTGTTGCATGCACTAGTAAATTCCAGATAAGAGAGACAATCACATTTAACCACTGGTAAACACCGTTACCAGTAAAGTGCTCCTCTACATAAATATGTAGGGAGAGAGAGCTGTCTAAACTGCACTGTTGTTTTAACAGATGATGCATGGCTTATTTTGATTAAGTCCAAATCCTTCAGAGCCACATGACCAGGCTTTTTACCTGACTGCAGTTTTATTCAATAACCTAGACTTCACTAAAACACGAGGAGCTGCTGTAAAACAGCTTGGTCAAAGGGTTTGGTTTGAGAGATGCACAAATTTGAGTCTGTTTGAAACCGCCATGTAGTGGTGTAAAGAAGGGAGAAAATGTTTGTGTGTGAAACATCTGTCTGCACTGTGTGTGAGTCTGTGCTCAGAGCAGGTTTTCTTGCTAGAAGCTGTAGGCCATCCTTACCTCCATGGTGTGCCAAGATCGACTAATTACCAATGACACAGTTTATGTATCTGCTGCCAGACCCAGACAGTCCTCTAGTCTGGATACATTAAACGTCCTCAGCAGTGCTGAGCAAGAAGTATTGCTTGTGATAAAAAGCTCAACATGAAAAAAAAAAAAAAGAATATACACACACGTGTAGGGTTGTCAAGTGATAAATATAATCCTAAACACATTAAATACACAGTAGTCATGCATTTATCATGATTAATGCATGATCATCATGAGCATTTCGGAAACAACTGTTGATCCTCAACGGGTTTTACACGATGGATTCCCCAGTGTAATCTGAAGTTTTTCAGCATGTTGTTTCCAACAACTCTGATGGGCCAGCAGTCTGTGGCAATCCATTTAGCAACTGCATCCCTCAGTTTTGTTGTGTTGACAGATTTGACCCTTACACACTTCACAAGTGTGGTTGGACAGCGCCGCTGCTAGTATTAGTTTACTATTATGGCTATAGGATGCACTAAGTTAGTAAAAAAAAAAAAAAGTTTGGCATTTAGCTGACATTTTAAAATACTGGGAAAAATCTTGAAAGAAAACTTGCCATCCAGCAGACCCCAGGTTGTTTTGCCATTTATTTTGTTTTTTTATTGGTATTCATAGTAGCTGTCTGCTGGCTGTGTCCACTGCATCATGTGTTAGTCATGTGGGGTTAAGGGTCAAAAGTGGCTAAAAGTTCAAAATTGTGTTTATTTGCATAATTTTTGTAATGATGTGTTAAGGTCTTCAAATTAATGGATTGGTTAACATTAACTTTGACCCCCATACACTATGATCCCATACACTGTCTATACATTGCCAGAAAATTCTGTCAATGTTTGGTCTTTTTTTTTTTTTTTTCTTAATTTACTTTTGGTACCAAGGACAGCAGCAGAGTGCACTTAAAAAAACAGGCTTGAAATTGTCCACTTTTTAGCAACAAGGAGGTAACATCCTAAATACTACAAAAACAAGGACAAGATAATGATGTGAGAGAATAATTTGACTGTGTGTGTGCGTGCGTGCGTGTGTGGATGAGCACAGTGTATGTGCTGACCCTAATTAGTCAAATGTTTGGTCAGAATGTCGTCAGTCGGGCAGTCTGTCAAGCAGTTTTGGGGATTTTCTTCTGTTCTTTTTTTGGCTTGGAGACTTGGGCAAAATCACTCGGGCAAAGAGATGGATGACACAGTTGGGTGAAATCATTTAGTCCCCTCTTCGTCATTTCGAGGGTAAAAATAGTCAAGGCTTTGTGGACTTTGAGATGTGCATGATGACGTCTTGTCCTGAAATTGAGCTCTGTGCACCTGTTAGCCTATTGATTTGACACTAATTTGATATAAACGTTATAAACGATACAAACAAAATGTTGGGACAATTGGGAAGAATGGGTAAAGTTACATCACATCAGACGCAATGGGATGTGTCAACATAATCCATCATCACCTGCACGCACTCTCTGTAAAAAAAAAAACAAAAAACCTTACCGGTCGATCAAAGAAATTGTTTGTCAAGGACAGTGCTAGTGGAGAGTCGAAGTGAGCTCCTCTTTCCTGCTTGTTGTGACACTTTTCTCTCTCACCATCTCTGGGCTGTGTGTTTCAGTTGGCTGACTTGATTTCCACCTTGAGTCCCTATTCATTAAAACATACATTGTCTGTTTTACTCTCCAGTGAGCTGTCCTATATGAGCAACCGGAGAATTGTGTTTGAATAATTTATTTCACTATGTCCAGAATTGCACAACACATCCTATTCATTTAAGCACTGTGGAGTCACCATTAGCTATTCAACAAGGCAGTTAATATTGAATGACATTACGTCTTGGTCAAAGGACTGTACTACTGTTTTGGTTGTTAGGTAATAATTCAACCTGGACTGTCATTTACTGGGGCTGCAAATTTCTATTATTTTCATTGTTGATTAATCTGTAAATATTTTCTTGATTAACTATTTTATCTATCAAATGTAAAAACAAACAAACAAAAAAACCTCTCTTCTGACTTAGTCTGATTAGCAGCCAGATTAACCCAAATTAAGTGCTTATTTTATGATTTAAAAAATAATTTCAGAAAAATGCAAGCAAACCTTAGCATTTGTGAAGCTGTAACCAGAGCACTTGATATTTATTCTTTAAGTTTTCTCAATGACAGCAATTATCCGGTTATCCAATTGTTTATTGATTTGTTTTCCAGCGGTCGAGTCTTTGATTATTCTGCCACCCATTTCAGTGATATCATTTAAATTGCTTGAAGTCACAGTGCAGCTGACTGACAAGATAGAGCAAAGGCTGTTCCTGCCCCAAGTATACCTCAAACAAATAGCAGAGCAGATGTGCTGTAAGTATCACCAAGATTCTCAGCACAAATATCATAATACCACGCTGAGGATTATGTTATCATCTTTGTTGTCATTATATTCTTGAAAATATGGACAATGAGAAATATCTTTTTTCATACTGGCATCATTTTCGTAGTGTGGTAGTACAGTAGCTGGCAGTAGTAAAGATTTGTGAAACCCTATGCTCGCTGTTCAACTGAACTTTGGGAGTTCATCTGTTTACAGAAAAAAACCTTTGCATCCTTATGTTCAGTGTTTTCCTTTGTAGTACAGGCAGACTAGCGTCTTTTTTTTCTCTACAGCTTTATTGACCTTGGAATAGCAAGTGAGTAGAGGAGCGGAGTGGAGGAAAGATGTGTGAGGAAAGGCAGAGTTGAAAATGTTGAGCTCTGCAGCAGCTCTCCTAATCAGGTCACCGAGCTGCGCTGATCCACTTTTACTCTGCACTGTTTCCTTGTCCTTCACTGGAGGCTAATGTTGTTGTGTGAGGTTATCTGTGTTTGTATGCACATACACCTGCAGTGCTGTGCATCATGCCAGTGTTTTCTACCAGCACACTGAGTCGCCAGCCAAAGGGTAAAACCCATTAGAGTGAGGTGTGGGAGTGCGATTCCCCAGGGAAATGAACAAATCTGCTCGGTTTCTTTACATGCATTCTGACACTTTGATTCCCTTTTAAAGTACACATCTGAATTATTCAGTAATGTCAGTGTTTTTGTGTTAAAAACCATGTCGTAACTGTCTCGATCAGTTATGTGGTATGATACTGAACATCAGTGTGAAGAAACATAATATAGCCACCATCATTTAAATGCTATATTGACAATAATAATAATAACAACATGACAATAACATAATAACATGACAACAGTGTATACCTGTCTGGGATTCTCTTACTGTTTACATATGTATGTAATTTTAACGATTATGTCATCACATCATTTACATAGGTCTGCTTATCCATGCAAATTAGAAAAATCTACAACCAAAAAACAACAACCCAGCACAAGGTGTATCACTGATAGATGTTTTATTTTAAATGTGGTTAAGTGTTATTAAATGTTTTGATTTTTCTTTAAAGTCTGATGAAGATGTACCAGGGCTTGATACGGATTACTGTATGAACCTTTGTTGCCAGGGCAGTGTGTAAAGTCTTAGCAAATTTGCACGAGTCAGCATTACATTGCATTCATATGGTGGGCAAATTTACACATCTCTAACCAGTAAAAAGTGTGAAGCTACTGTTTGGTGCAGAGTTACAAACACATACAAAACTAATTTGAGACCCCATAGATCTGCCGTCTTTGCTCAAATTGATCTCAGGTGTTAGGTAAGGGTGTAACAGTTCTAAAACCAAAACCATGATTCAAAAGTTCACAGTTTCGAGTTGCGGTTCTTCCATCTCGTAGTTCCCCATCCCCACACCCCAGGCATCTGCCACCGCAACCAACCTGCTGCCACCACTGCTGGTGCAGCTTGCTGGGCTCCAGTTATGTTACTAATAGGGTTGTAACAATATATGATGTCGCTATACTTTGCCATGAAAAACTGTAGCATGTGTATCGTCAGATGTCACATTGTGGAGAGCTGTATGTCGCTTTGGATAAAAAAATTCTGCCAGATGTGAATTGGAGTTGGAATTGTAAAATTTTATTCCTCTGTTCAAGCGTTCAAGAAAACAAATTGTTTTGCATTGATAATGCCAAAGAATATTATCATTCAATTATATTTTTCTCTTAATTCAAATTTTGTTCAAAATGTCATGAGAATATCGAATCTTGAACCCTGTATTGTGAATCGAATCATGAAATGAGTGAATCATTACGCCCTTAGTGTTACGTATGGTCACTTGGGGGCTTTGCTCTCTCCAAGCAGGAATTGTATTGTTAAATTTATTGTATTATTAAAACTCAAAGTATAAAACTTTCACTTAAAAAGCGCCTAACAAGCACTCTTTTGAGAGAAAGCTGGACCATCCCTACAACTAATGGCTCCCAAGAAGAATAAATTTACTGTAGGTCAGTGAAGTTTGCAGTTCATTCTGGTTAATGAACTCCCTAAAAACTTAAAAGAAAAAAAAAGAAAAAGAACTGTCACCTCCTGCTGCCATTTGGAGCTGTCAGCGTGTAAAGTTGCCTAGCGCAGCATTAATTATAGAGAGCTGACTTGAATCTTTGGAAGTGAAAGTAGCACCTTATCATTCGTTCTGTAAGTCACTTCTCTCATCTCAACTCATCCAGTTTGCTGCAGTCCACCCCGTCTTCAGTCTGCCCACATTGTCCCATGTCTCTATACTCCTATACTCTCCTCTGGCCTTCCACAGTTGTTCATATCAAATTCAAAACCCCTGGGTTGGTGAACAAGGCTTTGAAGGGATCTGCTGTAGTCCTGTTGTAGTCCTGCAGACAGTCTGTGCTCTGTGCTCTGCTGCTACCAGGCACCCGATCCTTCTGTTCTGACTCCATCCTGCTCATTTCTCCACCCAGTTTATGTTTATCTCACTTGGCCTTATTGTATTACTTTTCTAGTACTGTGCTTATCATCATCACAGGAGCGTTATAAGAGCACAGATTCTTGGTTGTTGGTTGCTTGTAATTTTGGTGATAGAAGCATAAATCTTACTCTACTGTAGCGCACTCAGTGTTTACTCTGAATAAAAACATAAGCTGAATGGCTACCTTATATGGCAAAAATGCGTGACATTATTGAAAGCGCTTTCTGTCCGAGCTTTAACTCCCTTACTTTAACTGGCCCTTTGTCTCTTTTTTTGCCATCCCTCTTCCTCTTGTCCCCGACTCAGACCAGAGCCTCATGGTCGAGGAGGCGGCTCTCAGCCAGGCCAGCCAGACTCTCCCCTCCCAGAGCAGGATGAAGAGATCCTGGGCTCTGATGATGAGGAGCAGGAGGACCCCAATGACTACTGCAGGGGTACGTTGTCTCTCTTCAGTCTTTCTGTCTCTTCACATAATCTTTTTGTTAACTATATATTGTATGCATTTAAAAATTCTTTCTTCTTCTTATAAGGACAGATGTTGTTAAATTTCCTCTCCAGTCATCAAAATTGATTTCAAACTCAGTATTTTTTCTTCGGTCCAGTCCTTACGGATACACACTATACATTAACACAGAATATCAAAGACCATTGTAGCAGTCTGTGAGTCTGATGACATTCACATGTCTCTCTTGTTAGGCGGATATCACCATGTGAAGATAGGAGACCTGTTCAATGGGAGATACCATGTGATCCGTAAGCTGGGCTGGGGGCACTTCTCCACTGTCTGGCTGGCCTGGGACATCCAGTAAGTTGACTCAACAAAGGTGGAGCTGTCTGGAACATAGAGAGTATTGTACAGTCTTTCTATGGCCAAATTCCAGGTATCGGGTCAGAGCTCCTAAAATGCATTGCTGTTCAAATGTGAGACGATTTCATCAAGCTGCGACATTTGTTAATACCATAAAAATTCCAATAAAGACTGGTGGATGCAGTGAGTGTAACATTACCTGTTGTCTTTTGAAGGGCATTGTCTTTACAATTGCACAATGTTATCATTTTCTGGGGATAAAGCAACAAAATGAGAAAAAGAATAGAACCAAGTTGGAGGCAATTGTGTAACTCTTAGATTAGACTTATGAATGACTTGTCAATCGCTATACAGACTGACTTGGCAAATACAACCTCATCATATTTTCATTATATCCTCTTAATAAATTGAAAATTGGATTGGATTTGGAGTTTTTTTTTTTTTTTTTTTTTTTTTTAAACCAGCTTCTAATGGACATTAGAAGAATTTCCTTTGCTGACACCTCAGCATCAGCTTCAAAACTCTGCTATAGTCATGTCTGAAAATGTCACCAGATCTCTAACAATAGTGACGCAGTACATGTGTTGAAAAAAAGGCCAGGTTTGAATAAAAATAGAGATCTTTCTAGCATCTGACTTCAGTTGCCAGTACTTGTAATATTTTTGGCTATGTGCCAAAAAGGCAATTATATATTTTTGAACAGCACAATTCTTGGGAGAATATAATTTTAGTTTTTCACTTTAAGGTGTAAGAAGTAATGGCTTGTCTCTTATAACGGCCTGGTACTCTCTTTTATTGAGGTAAATAAAGCCCTGACAGTGGAAGTTTTACGATATTTGGCCTCATAGTTGTCTGATCTGTACAAAATTGAAAACCTCCCCTAAGGTTGTGGTCAAATAAATGAACGATTTGTGTGTGTTTTTTTTGTTTGTTTGTTTTTTTTTATCAGGGGTAAGCGTTTTGTGGCCATGAAGGTGGTGAAGAGTGCTGAGCACTACACTGAGACGGCTCTGGATGAGATCAAGCTGCTCAAATCTGTAAGGCACACGTTGGTTATCCCGTTTTTAATGTTTTAATGTCTTATACTGCAATGCCCTGAAAACGTTTCATACTACATGACTGTGTGTCTCTGTATGTGTGTGTGTGTGTGTCTGTGTGTGTGTGTGTGTGTGTGTGTGCACATGCATCATCTGTGCATGTCTGTGTTTTCCAGGTGAGGAACACCGATCCCAATGACCCCAGCAGAGAGAAAGTGGTACAGCTTCTTGATGATTTCAAGATTTCTGGCATGAACGGCACCCGTATCCTTTGCTGAGAAAGAGATTTCTTTTGAAGCAATAACTATCCATGTCTGCCTGAAATTCAGAAATCCCTTTAATCTTTTGTTCCCTGTTCTGTTCCATTTGATTGTGTGAAGATTTACTAATCACAGAATGTTCTCCTTAGAAAGGTATCACAAACAAAGCATTTTGTTAATCATTTTGGACTTGATACACATGGACAGTGATATTCTTTTGGGATTTCTCTTGGCTCAAGCCACGATATCTTGCTTTTCTTGTTGCTTTTCTGAAAAGCATAGTTATCTTTTTTTTTTTTTCAAAGCCATTTACGGTTGCCTCATTGATCCCTGTTGTTGCCGAGCAGGAGCCTGCAGCTCCTCAACATCAGACTCAGTACTGAAGCAGATAGTGAAATGATGCTCACTGAGTCTGAGGATGATGCCAGATCATTTGTAAATAGGGCCAATTTTCCAAAAAAGCAAACTCGTCTTCAACCTTGGACAGCAAATGGAAATTAAATTGAGTCTTTTGTCAAATTCCCAGCACATTTACACCATAATGGAGTGGTACTGATTAATATGCACAGTCCCTGTTAAAGAAATGAGTAACATAAATGAGCAACTCGGCCTCCATTTTCTCTCCCCCTGTTGCTGTCTTCTCTTGATGTCTTGGACATACTGATTATACTCATTGCAGGCCAAATGGTTACTTCAAAGTGTTTAACATCCAACGATAAGACTGCACTGCCTCAGGCTAGACGTTTAAATTAGTTCTTTCTTGTTATGTTAGAAGGGTACATTTGTCTGGCATTAATTTCAAAGACAAGTTCAGTTATTAAGCCAGGGACCTAGTGGATTTAGGTTTTACTGCAAACATAGCACTGATGCACAAATTAAGTGCTGGCCTTTACAGTTTTGTCTGCTGCAGTTTTAGTAGAGACGCACACTTATGCACTTCTCCTCTATCAGTGATTCACAGATGCTGCTCTGATGTTTGGCTAGCTGTGTGTATTGGCTCGTCTTTAGGTGTGACAGTCCCTCCTGTAGTGACACTTGCTCCATCCCTCTCTCTTCTCTCTCTCTCTGTATTCAGCCTGCCTACAGCTGCGTCTTTAGGCAGCATGCCCAGACATCCTCTAGATAGTCTTCTCGCCAACTCACTTTTGTGTGTGCATGCGTGCACATATGTTTGAATGTTTTTTAAGGGCTCACAGTCATGAAAACCTTGAAAAGTGATGGCATTTGAAATATTTCCCTGGAAATGATGCTGCATAATCAGTGATATGTAACCAGATATTATTTTAGGTATAATTTTTCATCCCGCTAATTGTCAGTGGCAGCTACTTGGTAACCTTGGCTGCTACTAAATCTGGCTCCTTGTCGCAAAAATAATACAAGACTGCACAAAGTTGTGGCAATTGCGTAATAAATAATGTATGGGAATGAGTGTGTATGTGTGTTCCTGCATGTATTTTTGTTTTATTGGCTTTCAAACATTTGAAGCACAGTCCACAGTCTTTGATGTGTGGTAATATGTGGAAAAACAGCGTAACATC
>OMLB01035543.1:0-10062 GCA_900302555.1 Myripristis jacobus | reverse complement strand
CCCACCTCTTCGCTTCACTTCCCTCCTCCTCCTCCTCCTCCTTCCTCTTCTCGCAGCATTGGCTGACAGAGCTGGAGATCTTTGCCATGATCTTTGCAGCGGCAGTGCACGACTACGAGCACACGGGGACCACGAACAACTTCCACATTCAGACAAGGTAATGGATCATAAAATAAAAAATGCATGGCACCAACTCGCCCGATCAATGTGTTCATTTGCGGCGAGGAGGCTGAAGGCTTCACACTCACATCGAGATCGCCTGCAGTGCAGTAATAACACTGGGGCAAGAGGCAGTCCGAATAAACTCCAAACTTCATGCCCTCGAAACAAGGAAAGTCATAATGTTCTCTGAAGATCAGTATTAAACCCCAAGAGAACAAAAGTTTCTGCTGCTGTACGCACACTAACACACACTGTATATCCTTGCATTCAAGTTTTTTGATACCATTTGTAAAGTCTTTACTGATGAAACGAGGCAGTCGCAGCATTTTCTGTTTCACAATCTTGATCTGAATCGTGTGCAAAAAACACATCTGCCATTGTTTGTCGGCTGCTCTCTCCTACACGTCATGTGTTACTTGATGTTCACCGGCACGTCAAGCTGAATACCTGTACACGCAAGATCCCTCCTTTATTGTGATGCCACTGGATTGTTCTGATTGACAGGTCAGACACAGCTATTCTGTACAACGACCGCTCGGTGTTGGAGAGTCACCACGTCAGCGCAGCGTACCGCCTCCTGCAAGATGACGATGAGATGAACATCCTTTACAATCTGTCCAAGGATGACTGGAGGTAAGGGTGGGGAAAAAAGAGATAGGAAAAGGGGAAAAAAGGAAAAGAAAATGCAATGAAACAGCTGATCAAAAACAAAGGGCAAAGAGAGAGACAGGAGCTAGGGAAAGACAGAGGATGACAGAGACAGGTAGAGGCAGACAGTCAGAGAGACAGACACCAAGACGGGGAGAAGAACAGCGGCACAGAGAAAATTTAGCACATTGACGATTCAAAGCACAGTCTGACCTCTGCTCTTCATTTTTCCAAGCTAATTTCTGTGTTCGACAGTTGCAAGCACAATCAAGATCAGAAAACTTGTGTTGCCTTCATAGCCCAATAAGTTTTTTTTTTTCCTTGAGTGGCACTGTAACATGTGTGATAGCACATTAAAGGAGACAGCTGCAATCCAATTTCTCATAGCACACCACACACCAGGGCTCCTCAAAATTATAAACAGCTTCATCTCCTGTTGCTGCTTCCCAAAAAACAAAGGTGCTTTTATTGGCTGCGAGTCTGACAACCTTTTGCCGTTTATTTTACAAGGCATGTTTCTCTCTCTCTCCCTCTCTTTCTCTCACACACACATTCTCTTTTTCATTTGGTGTTATCCAGAGAGTTGCGGGCTCTGGTGGTGGAGATGGTGCTGGCCACCGACATGTCCTGCCACTTCCAGCAGGTCAAGGCGATGAAGAACTTCCTACAACAGCCTGAGGGGTCAGTTGTTAGTCCTTCACCCACCATTTACACGCGACTCCTCCTGTCCTCAGCCCTGCAATGTTTACCTCCATTAACTGTGCCATCAGACCCCGATAACCACCAACCCACTGTTTATAACCCCATTAACCCCGCCCTGCAGGATGTACTCAAAGATGAATGCATCTAAACGAAATTAGTAAGTAGTAACTTGCTTCTAAATAGCGCCAACACTCAAGCACTATAAATAAACATTACAGATGTAATTACACAGGGTCGGGCATGAACCGGCTGGGTAAGATGCCTGATGTTACTGCACTGAAAGGCTGCACTGTTTGCTGCAGACTGATTGCTACTGAAGTTGTCAACATGCTGTATTTGGATCTAAATTTCTCACGCATACCAATCATTTGACTCAAAATGAGAGTTCAAATTGAGTATTTTCTTTACATTTTGCCTTAAAATGAGGGCCCTTTAGACTTAACTGACAAAAAAGCATGCAATAAACTTACTTATATATAACATTATACATGATACATTATATATCAGTTGAGTCTAAATGGTCTTTACCTCAATCAGTCAATGTAAATGAAATGTCCACACTAATATGCACAAGTTTGTGAAGACAACACTGAATTTGAATTTTTGTTTTTGAGTCAAAATTAGTGTGCAGGAGTGAGGAAATGCAAATACAGGAGGACATTGCCATTTCACAAATTGCATTATCATTTGAACTTTGCTGGCAAAACCCTCTGCTTGAATGAAATGTCAATACCAGTATGTAAAACTCTGCGAAATGACAAGTGGAAAAGCCAATAGTGAATTTGTGCTTTCATTTTGAGTCAAAATGAGTGCATATGAGTAAGAAATTTAAATCCAAGCACAGGAATACATTCCCATTTTAGAAATGAAATCATTTGAACTATGTGAGAATGTTCCAGTTTTTTTCCCCCTCTTTCTTACTAGCCAATTTTACACCCGTCTATTTGTCTTTGTCCCCTTTCAATATGTTATGAGCACAACGACCTCGAGAGACTGACAGCTACAACTAAGTGCAGACACGGAGCTAGAATTAGTGAACTGAGGTGTGTAAGGATTTCTAACCTTTAGAGAGAGCAAGCTATCAATCAAACTATCACATGACACGGAAATGATTAATCGTCCCTGCTGATGTGGCAGCAGCGCTGACAAGACTACGCTTTAAAAAAAAAAAAACTTGTTCACCTTCGACGGATCCCTTTTCACCGCTATAACGCACTGCACTTGTCATGATAGAAAACTGCTCACAAAGCAATGATGTGGCGATAAGCTGCTGCCAGAGAACATGTGTTATAATCCACAATGTTACTTCACCCACATCTGTTAATATGCCTCAGACAATTCGGCACAGAAACGAGGGCAAGGCATTGCAATGACAAAGAGAAGAGGAAGCCGGCCAAGGTCAATGCACTACTCGTGTCATTGTACTCTGACTGGAGTGCTGACTATAGAACATAATCATCAAGCCGTGGAGCATGCACATACACATGCACAAGACTCGAATGCCTCAGCACACGCACGCAGGAACACACGCATAAACAAAAGAGTGCAGAGTCGGCAGAAAATCGCTGTTCTGAATGCACTCTAATGTGAGGTAATTCAAGTCAGTCTGCTGCAGGCCTGCTTAGAATGCACTTTAAGACCCAGTGCCACAAATGGAAATGGGGGGAGTTGAGCTAGTCTTTCCCACCTCTGTTTAACCTTGTGTTGGGTGTGTGTGTGTGTGTGTGTGTGTGTGTCATTTGCCTGTGCTTGTCTGTCTCTATTCACCTAGCTTGGCCTGTGTCTGTCCATCCATTAAACGTTTCCTAATTTACATATGATAACAGATGTTTTCTTAGACACTAGTGATTTGATTTGATTTGATTAGATTTGATTTTACTTGGCAAAACCTGAAAGGATGCATCTTCACATTGCGCTGAAGTGTTACATGAGGACACTGTCATTAAAGATCAAAATGTTAAGCTCAAATGTTCTGTCTCAGACCCTGCTGGTCATTTTGAAACTTGGAGGAAAGATATATTTTGGCACCGATGTGTCATTCTACAAAACTTGTTGAAAATTAAATTAAAAATGATTGAATTTCAATCTATGATTGGCCGTTACCACCATGCCACTGATCCTGTTTTGATTAAATTTGGAGGGACGATGCATCTTGATACTGATTTGACTGTGTGTGTACTGTAGTGCATGTGAAGAAATTTGTGCAAAAAGCATGCACATAGTGTGTATTTCTGTGTTCTCCACACACAAAAAGTGTTTTAATTTATTCTAATTTAGTTTGTTACTTTTATTTGTGACAGTCCTGTTTGATTCAAAGCACTTTATAATAAGTTTGACTTGATGTAACGTATCATCATTTCATATATTTCTGCATATTACCAGTCGGACCTACTAGCCTCTGAAAGGCACTTCCAGTGCTTCAATGCCCACACCACCCACTACATGCACACACACACACACACACACACACACACACACACACACACACACACACACACACACACACACACACACCATCCTGAACTGGCTGAACTCTGCTGATGTGCATGAGGGCAATGACATAAGCTATTGAATTTTGCACAACGGACATTTATACATGTTGTGCAACTGATCAACCTGCTTGCACTACAAACCAGGCCAAAACTAATTCCAATTCATAATCATGTGGCGTTTGTCTGAGACTTTTATCCAAAGCAGCTCTAAAGTGCCATGAGTGCAAACATTTTTTAACAGACACCAGCCTCCCTCAGTATTACTACCACAGGCTACTTTATCCATTAACTATGTAGAGAATAACTTTAATGCATGCACAGACTTTTGGGAGAACCTGGTTCGTTGTTTAGGTTACGACAGCAGCGACCTCTGGTCACATTCAGCTGAGTAAGTAAGTTGACCAACAGATCAGTTTCACAAAAAGTCAGTGTAGTCTTCCAATATGTCCACCAAAATGTAAAATGTTTTGATGTCATGTACTTCTCTCTTGTGTCCAGGAGCATTGACAAGCCCAAGGCCCTGTCCCTGCTGCTTCACACAGCAGACATCAGCCACCCGGCCAAGAGCTGGGACCTCCACCACCGCTGGACCACCTCCCTGCTTGAGGAGTTCTTCAGACAGGTGAGCAGTGCAGAGTTTGGCAGGGATTTGAGGATGACAGATTTAAAGACATGCAGGAGGGTGTGTGTGTGTGTGTGTGTGTGAAACATGCCTTGCAGCGTGTCAGTTCAGACAGGTGGGCCTACCTGGGAGTTCCCAGTGGGTATTGTGACTGACGGATTACAGGTTGATTGGTGGGGTAGGCATGCATATTTTGAGTAAATTTAGAGGTAGACATCTGTGTTCACATTGCAGGGTCCATCTGTGGGAGGTAGCTGAATAGTTGAAATATGGGCGCAGTTGATTTGTAGACAGCTGAGTCTTACAAATCAAATCAGCTGTGGAGTCTGGCAGGATCCAGTTGACATACAGATTGCCAACAGATAAAGCGATGCATTTGAAGTAGTGTTGATGCATCTTGCCTCATAGTCGCATACCGCAGCAGTAGTGCACAAATCGTTTTGGATGTACTGGTGCCTGCCATGTGGCAACGCAAGCTTTTTGTTCACATACTGAGAATGAAATTGCCTCATGAACTATAGATCAAAAGGTAGCACAACATTTGTGCTAGTCACAAAAAAGACATCCTGAAGGCCCTCAGTTTAAATTATTTGTTTTGCCTTCTAGATTTTCTTCATGTGCAGTCCCATAGAGCTCAGTGTCTCTGTCACAGTTTCAGGTTAAGATCCATTCACATGCCTATCTTAAATAAATGCTTATTCCTGCTCAAGGTCACCGGGGCGCTGTGTCAGCATGCACTGGACAGTTCATTGGACAGTAACAATAAAATGATGATGATATCAATGAATGATTGCTCTTTTGCACTATACATTAATGAGTGGGATCTGCGGTGGTTTGATCATCAGTATAATTCTGCCAGTATGCTCACTGGAAGACAAAATGCTCCTTTGTGATTATTCCAAACGATGCCGTGGCAAGTGGCATGGGAGATTAAAGAATATTGTAGAACGTTACCTCCTTGATAAAACAACACATTTGGCGATGAACAATAGATCAAATAAGCGGGAATGTCAACAAGAAGGACACCCGTGTAAGCTGTGCCACATTGCTTTCATCTCTTGCATTAATAATCCTCATTGTTCTCATTATCAGTGTTATTGTTATTGTTACTGCGCTCGCTTTTGCCTCTGTCCCTTGGGAGATGAATTGGCGAGAAATAGCTACCTCGAAGAACATTGTCTCTCAACTCCCAATCTTATCTGTTTGTGGCAAATCAGTAGAGAAAATGAAACACATTTGAGGCCCAAATGCTCTCGGGGAGCAGGGGCTAGTTCAAAGCCGTTTGATGAAGGTGGAGAACTGAAGCAGCTTTCACAGCTTTCACCAGGAGCGACGAGCCAAAGACTAAAGAGGAGACTGAGGACAGTTAAAAGGCAGAGGCAGGCTGTTTTATGTCTTAAATGGGCTTATAGGCTGACAGACTGTATATGGCGGTGGCATGTGTGCTGTAAGTGTTTCTACCAGTATATAAAGACTGAGAATGGGTTTTTTTTTGGTTAATTGAGAAAGCAAACTGTGTTTCCAGGGGGATAAAGAGGCAGAGCTTGGGTTGCCGTTCTCACCACTGTGTGACCGCAAGTCCACCATGGTGGCACAGTCTCAGATCGGTGAGTGGCTACGTCACCTTCATATCCTACAGCCACATGTAGTGACTATATTGGTGCCCATATATGACCTTTAAAGGGAATATGTTGCAACAATTTACATATACACACATATGTTCATATACTGGATTTCCATATGGGATCAAATGAGGACAGTGTAGATAATCACTGTTTACAATTCCATGTTTCTTACAGATTTAAAGGTTTTTTTTGGCATAATGCTGTAGATTTTAATTGATCTTTACCATGGACCTTGAATGTATCTTATATTGAAATTATACATGCTGACAGTATGTGTTTATTCTGAATCTCTTTATCAAAACTAGGGTTCATAGACTTCATCGTGGTGCCCACCTTCACTGTACTGACAGACATGACAGAACGCATCGTCACACCTCTCATCGACGAGGCCTCCAACTCGGGTTTTACCGGCTTTCGGCGCTCAAGGTGAGCTGCTTCCTAAGTGCACTGATTATTTGTGACTGAAAACTTTGAATTCCTAGGTCTCCCTGGGAAAATTGCGAGATGTCCCTGAGAAAACAGTTAATTCCCTGAGAATTTACTGTTTTCTGGTTGCCTCCTGAGACCATCAGACAAGAGCTCATTGCTTTTTAACTCAGTGCTGCTCAGTGCTCTCAACGTGCTCAATGGCGTGATTGAATCACGGTAGCTCGGCTGCCATAACAGCATTTTTAATCGAAGCAGCGAGAAAAACAGATGAGTCCTCCATGGTTAATCCATTTCTTTGCACGTAAGCATCTCCTACCTTCATCAGGCAGAGCCGCACACCTTGAAATTGACATTTTAGAGATGCTAGTCAAGTTTGCACCTCCGCCTTGCCATGATGATCTCTAAATGACCCACAGCACTGGATTGGCATACGTAATAGTTCTCATGATAGTGAGGGAAGTGATTTTGTCTGGACCCGTGGCTTAACACTTCTAATCATGTGCTAAATCAAGTTTTTATGGTGTGTCGTGATGAAAGGCCAACAGTACACAATGCAACTTACATGCAGTGTTGTTAAATTAAATTTCTACTGTTGCTACACCACCAAACCCATAAGGAACATCTGAAATGATGATGCAAACCCAGTTCATAGTTTTCATTGGATGGAACTCCAAAAAACTCTCAGTTGCATGGGAAAGTTTCACATGAAATGTTGGCTTAAGGCTTCGAAAACGCCCAGACAGTAAGGCACATTGCATTTTTAAGGCTCAATATCAAATATTATTCTCCCTAAGTAATGTTTAGAGTTTGAAATATCCAGTGAAATTGAACAATTAAAGTCTTTTTTGTTTACTCTTTGTGTGCCTTGTACAATGTGCCCATAAGAAAAACACCACTGCTTAGAGAGACAGAGTCATGTTTTCGGCTGCACCTCAACATCAATATCAGTGCTCCTATTCCTCTCGACAGGAGCCATTATTACTCAGCAAGCCTCCAGTCGAAGCTAACTGAGTGGAAAGCTTGGATAGTGTCGCTGCTTGTGCTCTCTACTTGTCTGTGTACTCCCTTGGATGCTTATGGGTTCATTTGGATTGCTCTTTTACGGCATTTATAGCTGCTTTCAATCATTTGTCTCATCTTCTCACTCTCTTGCAGCTCCACTTTTTTATTTTTAACATGCTGCTGTCTCTGAAGGCTCTTGTTTTAAACCCCTCCTGTCGCTCTGCTCTCTGCAGTCTGAACAGTATTAGCTCGGAGGAGGCTAAGCGGGGCAGCGTGAAGAGCACCGGGTCAGAGAGCAGCTCGTCAGGCCACTGCTCCTTGCTCACAGTGGACCTGAAGAACTTCAAGGCGCTGTGGAACGAAGAGGTTTATCAGAACAGGGAGAGGTGGAAGGCGCATGCTGCTAAAGGTGCAGTACACCCAAATAACATGTAGCTGGCTAGGGTTAAACCGACAGTGATGGGGGCTAGATGCGCATCAAAGCTCTGGAAAAAGGATCTGCCAGAATAAAACATGACATCTCGCCAGAGCAGGGAGAAGTGGCATCTAAAGCTGCAGTATTTTAAACATCCTTAGCCAAAAGAGGATTTTGACCTTTGTCCGCATGGGGTGTATATACTGGAAAACCGTGCAAAAAGTGTAAATTGTGTAAGATTCTAAAAATGAACATAACGCCAGTCCACACCCATCAAAATTAATTAACACCTTTAGATAGTATTGAACACGTCATGTCAGCCATGTCAGCTCTACACTTATTAACACTTGAAAATTGGTGTGTAAGGCAAAGGAAACAGATCTATAAATTCCTCAAGCAGAGTTTTTCAGAGTCAAAGTGAGTGGCGTTTTTCTGCTTACGTTAAAAAAAAACAACAACTCATTCTTAGACTATATCACTTAATGAGCCATGATAGTAGCCACTGTATGCATGAATACTAAAAATGAACACGTGCACACTAACCCCTCTCCATGCCGTTGTCTATGAAACCTCAGAGGCAGAGGAGCGAGCTAAAAAGGAAGCAGAAGAGAAGGCCCAGCAGGAAGAGAATATGGAGCCCCAGGAGGCCCAAAAAGAATCAGAACAGCCTGAACCAAAGGAGGACAAAGTGGAGGATGAGGAGCCAGAGTCAGGGGAGGTCAACAGACCACCAGATGGCAACACAGGGGACACAGAGGAGGCAGCACAGCCCGGGAGCGCCACACACAAGAATCAGCTGCTACAGAATGGTACGTCCCTTTACTCACTGTGTAACCCCAAAGCGTGTCCTATTTTAAATGTCACGACAGAAGGTAACTGGCAACTTCACCGACCGTGGGTTGCTGCAGTGTGAGTAGAATGTAACTCTCCACACATAAATGATAATTACACAGTGAATACTGAGCCTGTTTCCCGTGTCCTCTCTCTCCCTCTTCTGAAAATCCCTGTCAGTTTTTGCATGCTTTTATCAGAGAAACATCCTGTGATTTATTCCCTCTACTCAAGATACCATTTACTTTCAACTCCAATATCAAATCCTAATTTCTGAGGTGACTGTGACTGTGAGTGGTAATTGAATGGAAGCATGTTTTTGCTTGGCTTTGCCTAGAGAGGGATCTGAAAAAAAGCGTTTGTGAATGAAAACTATGGTGCTGAATTGATGCATGCATTCAGAAAAGCCTCACTGAACAAATGAGTGTAGGTGTGCCAGTAATGTTGTATGAAAATGTAAACACGAAGACGAACACAGCAGCAGAATAACTCTATCAGCAGTGCAATGTAAGATTCTAATAATTAAATATCCATATTTAGGCCCAGAGACAAAATAAAGTGATAAGTGAGATTTATTCTTAAAAATGCAGATGCACAAATCAGCTGGACCTAATATTAATCAAAAATGTCTCTCAGCAGTATCAGGAGTATTCCATGTCCAGGTTCAGGCCTTTTAGCTGTTTTTACTATAAATCTCCAAGGGAAATGTGCACCCTATCCATAAAATTTGTTACATGACATGTAGTGCAAAAAGTGCAATGTGATGCACCAAATATTTCAGTTAAGTGAAATAGTATACTTGTATATTATATATACAAAGGTAGGAGAGCATACAAGTTTGTAACCACTAACTATACATACATCAGTAAAACAAATGACGTGACTATCATGACTTGTCAGGGGAATTGTCCGAAGGAGCCGAATCTCCAGAGAGTGAAGAAAACAAGAACAAAGCTGATGGTGAGTTATTTGTCCTGGAGTACAGTCCACCACTATTGATATGCAGTTAAAATATGAAGTATGAAATTAAAGCTTGAATTAAACCAACATCCACTGGGTACACAGAGTAAGCATACCCAAGGATTTATTTTTATTTTTATTATTATTATTATTATTTTTTTTTTTTTTCATTTA
>OMLB01035542.1:0-20070 GCA_900302555.1 Myripristis jacobus | reverse complement strand
TTGGAAGGCGTCCACTCTAAGGCTGTGAACAAATAAATACCTCACGCAGGCAGAAGGGTCGCCCAAATTGCTCTATAGCCTTCTGCTGTGGGGGAGTGTTCACACACATATGCAGACACATGCTCTCTCTGCCTCACACACACACACAAATGCACATACACACCGTTTTTGAGGTAGTTGTGCTAGTAAATACCTCAAGTTGTTTGTGCTATATTTATCTTCCCACCTGAACAGCCTTAGAAGTGGACACCTCTCCTGCTCTCTGTGTTTTCAGATATTGCAATTAAAGGAAAAATTCAGCCTTATATTTGATTTACACTGTTTCTAGGGCCATTTTATTGTTTTCTTTTTCTTTTTCTGTTTTTTTTTTCTTTTCTGTTGTTATTCTGTGGCTAACAAGCCAAAACTGAATCCACTAATGTCACTGAGATATTCTCAGAGCAGCTGCAATGGCATAACAGGAAAAAAATAACAATTTTAAAATGTTAGCTGTTGGGTTTCAGTGTCAACCCATACACAAGACTCACGGATTTGCTGCTAACAAACATACAAGAAGTCCAAGCATAGAAATGGGAGCACACATTTCTTTCTCCCATTAAGCTCCACTGTCCCTGCAAGTTTTCTCTGTGTGCATTGCATCTGCTGATATCACCACTGACAAAAGCAGAATTGCACCCTACAACAAATAAAACAGCACCAATTTGCAGTTTTTAAACCGTGATAATGTGTTTTATGGTGGAATCCTCCTTTAACTACCACCATTTTTTTTTAAAACTGCTTCTTCTTGGTCTGCTTCCTCTCCAAACAGGCCCATGGGTCTGTGCGTGTGCCATCACTTTTATGATAGATTACTAGGAGGTGAAGGAGGCTACAGTTTATCCCTTCCTCCACTTTCTTGGGTTTAACCCCAGCAATCCAGTCGGCTTAGGGCTTCGGTGATTGCCCCATGCTACGCTGTCACACTGCCAGCCTGAATGTGAGACGTGAGGCTAACATATATGAAAAAAAAAATTCCCTTTTTCTCCCCCGGCTTTTGCCTCCACCTTACTGATACAAATTGGATCCAGCGTATTGACTTAGTTTACACTTCAGCATTGCAAGCTGTATTAAGCATAGTCAAAAAAAGTGAGGGAGAGAGAAGGAGGGAGAGTCGGGCAGCCAGGAGGTAAGTAGTGAAGGGGAGTGATGGGGTAGTAGAAGAAGGATTGAAGCTTTCAGGCAGCCCTGAATATGAACAAACTTCATTGTTGTGACCAGATCTTTGCTCCATGCCTTTGCTCTCCTTTATACTCTGTTTGAATGAGGTTGCCTGGGGAACACAGCGACAAGAAAAAATGCACCCACAAAAAGGGAGGGAGGCAGGAGAATGGATACTGGTAGAGAGCACAGGGGTGGAGGGGGCTGACAAAGAAAAAAAAAAAGAAGACAGCAGTGAATTTGTCAGGAGGTGGGAGGAAGAGGAGGAGGATTTCAAGTAAAACCCCAAAATCAGCAAAAAACTCCAAAGCTGGTGTTGCTGGTTGCACATGGAGAGAGCAACAGAAAAAAAAAAAAAGGCAAAGTAAATGAAACAGAGGAGACTATATCAACGGCGCCTGATTACCATGTAAATGACAGAAGGGGGAACTGTGGAAAGGCAGCTTTGTTTTCTCATAACCCCCCTTGACGCCATCATGATACTTCCCTTTGATAGCCTCTCGTTCCCCATTAGTGCACCCTTGAGACAACAGCTCTGGGCCTGCTGAGAGCACCCCGAGATCCCCATTTAGGGCCAGGCAGTCCCCTACCGCGAGGACAAATGTTCCCATTGTACGCACACTACACGCAGGGGAAGTGGGAAGAGTCCTGTAGCGCTGGGCTAAACGGTGCTGTGCGTGTTCGGAGTAGATGTAGTTACCACAGCGCTTTGTTTCCTGTTTCTTTTTTTTTTCCAGAGGATTGAAAAGTAACTGAGAGGTGGACCTTTGCTCCCTCTATCAAAGTCCTGTACAACCATTTAAGCTAATCGTTTTCACTTGGGACGCCTCTAGTTAAAGCTGCTTCAAGCTGCAGCGCTGGTACAGTTTAATGTATATCCAAATCTTTGCATTTATCACATACTGGAGCAAAACCAGGCCTAAGTTAGGCTTGGATTTAGCAGAGCTGCATGCTCAAGCTTGAATTACAAACACAGTTAAACCCAATGCCAGGCACAGATTAAAGATGCACATGAAGTTAATTGTAATTGACAAAACCCATTTATGGTTACCTCTCAGAGAGAAACAAAACTGTTTTTATTGTATCTAGTGCTGAACAAAAATAGGAAAAAAAAATAATGTGATGAGACATTCTTCCGCTAAATCAAACCAGGAGAGTTTAGCACAAGATCTTAACATAGACATGTAAACAAAGCCGATGAATCAGAGGAGGAAAACAGAATCTTACCCACAAGGCAGAACAAGTAAAGGTGATATTTTAGACCAGTTGCAGTGGGAGCTGGTGTGCAAACATTTCAATCATTTCAGCCAGCAAGCGTGTCCGTATGCACTGTGGAGTCAGATGCCAATGCAGAACCTATTTTTCCCCCCACATACATGTCCTTTGGTCAAGGAGAACCTGCCAAAACTATTTGCTTACTACTGGATTTACACAGATGGTTCAGTAGAACAACCACACAAACCACAAATAAGTCCTCTGCCTCTGATTTTGTTATTTATTTATTTTATTTTTTTCACTCTGAGAAACAGTTTATAACATTCAAGGTGGATTTAAATGCTTTTGTCCATAACCAGTTTGCTAATAGACAAGTTGCTTCTCCTGTAAAGGCTGGTTCACATCAAACTGTCCCTGTAGTTCTCTATACCAGAGGCATTTTATTTATAGTTATTTATAGTTATGCTTTGGAGGGTAGTGAGTGTAGATCAAGAGAACACCAGACAGTAATACAAAGTTTGTGTTGTTATTATTGTTAATTTTTTTTGTTGTTTTTTTCGGCGCCAATGGAGCATATCTAAAGTGAAAGCAGCTGTGCTTTACTTTCTCTGAATCACAGTGTCCGCTGTCGGACACAGTCAGTGGTGCTAAAATTCATGTTTTAGATATTTCTCACAGTTACATCTGACAGTCTTTATAATTTGGGGATGAGGTGCTGTCAATGAAATATATTTTTAAAAAAAAAGCAAACAAGCAAATCTTAAACAAGTCTTGCGTTGCCGTACACACATTTACATTTTTGGAGAGATGCATATAAGCTACAGCAGCAGCCTCTTATGGGCTAGACAGGACCTAGAGGGCATAGCTATGGAGGCATTTTGATGCAGAAGTATAAACTGTCTCGAAATGGGCACACACGGAGCAGAGATGGTAAGCTGTTTTGCTCAGCACAGTTCAGGGTATGTGGAACAATAAACATTTTTGATTGGATGTGTACAGCACTGCGCAAATCTGGGAGGCAACGTTTTCCTCTGTTTCAATGTACAGGACCCATCGCTGCTCCTGGTCCTGTCGCTGGCCAGACGCAGAGGCAGAGAGCTATCAGAGGTATCTGAGCAGTGAGACAAGGAGGTGTGAATGAGGGCCCAGGAGGAGGGCTTTCTCCCTCAACCAGACTGATTGAGAAACAAATTGCGGCAAATAAAGCATGTAATTAGATTATGGAGCCCAGTGTGCTGCTCTGCCCCGGGCTGCTTAGACCAGAGCAGTGAGGTTGACAGCAGAGAGAGAGAGGAGGAGAGAAAGAAGGAGAACCCCACACCCCCACACCCACCCTTCCTTCTCGCATTGTATTGTCCAAGAGTAAAAGAGGGCTTGTTTTCGATCCACAGCGAGAGCCAAGCTAAGAGGAACAACAGCCAGCGAGGAGGCTGTTTATGATTCTTGACCTGATTTGGGTTTTCTTGTTTTGGGTGGCGTGGCATCAGTCCTGATGACTTGGGTCATCCCTCGTTACTGTAACTGATGAGTTTCAGATGAGTCAGTGGGCACTCCTGTTAGTTATCACCCAATGCAAAGACACGGAAAGGGGAAAGAAAAAGCGTTGCCAAGGGTTTCGAGTTGTTAGAAAGTCCATCGAATGCCAAAAACTAAATCAAATGCAAAAGTTTTGCATCGATAATGAGAATTTGATACAGTGGTATTTTTTTCCCAGCCCTGCTTATTGCAAATTGTGTCTCACACCATTATTTTTTCTCTCATACGATTAAGTGTTGGTAACAAAATCCCACGATGACATGACTCTAAAGCACGGGGGAGATGGCGAGCACTAAACAGGGTGTGCGGAGAACGAGAGTCATGTCCAAAAAATCCAAGGAGGGGTCCGCCGCAAATTCTGATCACTTCCAGTCGCAGACAGACACACGCACGCACATCTGGCTGAGCCTTGTTATCCTTATCATTCTCATCATCATCACCATCACCACAAGCCTCCTCCTCCTCCTCCTCATCATCATTAGTTACTTTCACAGTCTGTGTATCCTGATGGGCCAGGGTGGCCATCACAGGTCATCAGTGGTTAATCCCCTCCACATTGCGTTGCCGTGCAGACGTCTCTGTCACGACCCGTGGGAGTGACGACTCACACCATCCGTGACCTACCAGCACAATGTGTGTTTTGTCTGGGCCACACCATCGAGGTATTCGCCATGCATTCCAGCCCTCCATGTGATCAAAAGGGGGAGACCCCAGTTGCAGGAAACAAATTAATATCTACTCCATTCTCCCCCAGAGCCTCCATTCTCACACATCCCCCCTCGAGGAGGCACCTGCCTCACAGCTGTCGGCCTAACACACACACACACACACATACGCGTAACCACACAATATTCAGGTTCCCAGATTTTCCCATATTTATTTCTACATAAATTCCCTCCACACATTTATTGGTCATTGATTCATTTCCTCTTTTCCTCTGTTCCTTCGCCTTCTTTTTCTTCTTGTCCCTACATATTTCTTTTATTTTTTATTAATCTTCCTCACCCCCTTGTCACATTTTTTCCTCTTTGTGGTCATGTTTTCTTTTTTCTTTTTTCCTATTTCTCCTTCTCTCTCTTCTTTCAAATCTCTTCTTGAACCCAATTTCTGGAATTGCTTTTTATAATAA
Organism: Myripristis jacobus; assembly: GCA_900302555.1. Taxonomy (NCBI): domain Eukaryota; kingdom Metazoa; phylum Chordata; class Actinopteri; order Holocentriformes; family Holocentridae; genus Myripristis; species Myripristis jacobus. The sequence continues at coordinate 14,993 of OMLB01035542.1, read as the reverse complement.
CTATTAGTTTCTTGAATCTTCATTCTTATTGACTGGTCCATTTTTTGTGTAATATAGTATTTTGTTGTTTCATGCTCTGTAAAGTGCCTTCTAAACCATATCATTAGCTTGTATACCATTTCTGAAAAGAAAAAAAAACACATTATTATTATTGCTAGTAGTATTATTCAAATCCCTCAGTATTTCCATTGTCCACTATGCCACTAGGAGGGATCTGGGGAAAGGGGTGTGCGAGGTTGCATGTACAATAGGATGAGGAGAACATTGTGGAGGCGATGCTCTGATAAGACCACCACATCTGTTTGCAATCACATATTGGGTGATATCATAGCTGTTCCTATGTGCGACCCTCCGAGGAGACCCAGTAATGTATGCATCCTCTGGGCCTCAAGCCTGGGTGGTCCAGCGGGACCCACTGCTGCCCCTAAATCTGACATGACCAACGCAGCATGTCCATCAAGGTGCTCCACCTTGCAATCTGCTTGATTTCAACTTTTCTGGGCTGAATGGTTGAATGAAGCCTTAACCACCCCACTTATGTGAGGGAATTCCCAGAACTCTCAATTTTGATTAGATTACCTGTAGCTACACGGCCTAAGTCATTACACAGTTTCCTCCAGGTTGTGTTTACATTGGTTCAATGACACGGTTTAATCAATGGGATAATACGAAGAGGCTTTCGAGTCTTCCTATAGGATGTAGCTACGGGCAAAAATGTCTTTCACAAACGTAATGAGGTGGATAGAGAGGGTATTGTATAGGTTTGTCTTTTATAAGCCACACAGTATACAACGTCTTTAAAAGTGCTGCAAACTGAATATTTAAGGTTCTAATTTTTCAGTATGTTTGGTCAAATAAATAAATAAATCAATTTTCAGATTTGCTTGAATGTGTGCATTTACTCGTGGCAATATGGAGCTGTCACTCCTTTAGCCGCACAATTCTCTCAGTGAAGAAAATTTCCTGCGCCCCAAAAGTGGACAGATTCCTGACAAGGGGGCACAGAGAAACTCCAGATATTGCAGCGCCGCACCACCCACAGCATTATGTGAAGACAAAGCGTGAAACAGAGGGAGACGAAGGAGGTGGAGGAGAAAGAAAAGCGATTGAAAGAGAAAAGAAGGAGGTGGAGGAGGGTAGGAGACCAGCGGTATCCTGAGTGTGCTGTCAATCGAAGCTGTCCGGGGAGCATTAGGGACCTCCGAGGGTCTGACAACAGCTGCAGGAGCCTCTCGCACGCTAGGCCTACACACACACACACACACACACACACACACTCACAAAAATGCACATACACTTCCTAAACCTCCTGTGGCTGCAGACAAGGAAAACTCACTGTTAGCTAGATGACTCAACTTTTTCCACTGTGGGGCCAAAGGACAAAATATGTTGCTTATTCCAACAGGCCTTGTACAGGCTGTTTACTACACAAGCATTCCAGGTATTTCAGTTAATTTCATATAAATTGCATGCATTTCAGCCGACTACATTTTAACTGAAATTAATAATTCGTTTTAAAATGAAAATCTGTAGCCTCTATGTAATAAACTTGAAGCTATTTCTATTTAATAAAAGGAAGAAAGTTTGCAGGGAACATCTTAATAAAACGCAGACAAAGAACAAAGCAAAATGATGTGATGTTCAAATGCACAGGATCTCATGTTACTAATCTTTATGTCATACGCATTAAAATTCAGCGTTTTGACGATCCAGTCGCTTTCTGGTTAGACCAAATTATAGACTATAATTTCATAGACCAATCATTCAATAAGCGAAGGAAAACAGCATTACTGACTCCTACACTGTAACTGGAACAAGATCCAGCTCCGGTCCCTCTCTCTCACCGAAGGAAAGGCTGAGAAAGGGAGAGATGGGAGGGATGAAAAATCAGCGAATCAAATAAAACTGCAAGGCCCCCGTGCCGAACAGCAGGACCAACACCCCACTGTGCCGCAGTTAGACTGATTAATTGTGAAAGTGTGAGAGATTAAAGGAGGTCCATCCCAGGGTTGCCCCTAATTGATTTAATATTCATGAACCCCTAATAAGGAGGGGGAAGGCATGAGGGAACCAATTTATACTGTACTCTGTTTTTACACGCATGGAAAAATATTTGGGTGAGGGAGTGGAGCGACTGAAAACTTCCAAATCCATAAATACCCTCCTCCACAATATTCTCCTAATCCTCCTCAAGGTGGTGTGTACATCAGTGGAAATGGACACTGCTGTATCCAACAAATAATTCCCAGCAAATAAATGAATGAGTAGTTCTTGTACATTATTATGATGAATAAACAAATAAATAAATCTAAGTATAGAGTGGCACAGTCGGCAGAGCTGCAGGTTTTGTGAGGACTTCCTTTTAACAAGAACCACAACATTACTCAACGCAGAATCACAGTCCCCTGGATAAATAAACGATACTACAGGGTTATGTTATCAGGGCCGCCCCTCCCTAGACGCAGAACACGTGTTGTGTGTAGGGCCTCATGAGCAAACACAGAACGTACACGCAAGCCGCAGGGTCCCGGGTGCGAGCGGTCGGCGAGGCCAAGCCATGACTCGTGAGGCCCGTCTGTGCCAAGTCAAGTCAGCTGAGATCCGTCATCGACCACACGCATCGCTGTGATGGCTGACGATCAACATCTGACCAATCACAGCCCAGGGCCGGGCACCAGTGCAGGTGACGAGATGGTGACGAAAAGACAATTTGATCGGGAAAAAAAAACCAAGAAAACAAGAAGAAACTCGGGCTTCAGTCGAAGGTGGGTATGTTGTTTAAGTAAAAATGTAAAACTATACACTACACCACTCATTAAATGTCCTGTTAATGCTTTTATCTGCACTCTGTATAACCTATTTTGTGACACAGATTAATCTATTTTATATTTATTCACTCATTTCAGATTGTAGTTGTGTTTGTTGAAAGACACAAGGGTCTGGCTGCTAGTTTTTTTGTTTTTTTTTATATATATATATTTCAGGTTGAAGTTTTTTTTTTAAGAAAGCATCTGTTATTGAAATATATATATTTTTGTTATCACTAATTGATGACATTATTATTTTTTATTTCAGATGTTGTTTGTTCTAATTAATAAGGATTGATACATTAAATGTCATTTTGTTAAGCACTAATTTTGTACCTACTGAGCACCTGGCGGGCAGGAGCATACACTGGGGGTTTGCTCAGGGCCCCAGTTTGGCAAGGGGAAGCTCTGTATGTTATGGCTATTATTTCTCAATGTTTCAGTTTTAAGAAATTATGTTTTCCTGACAGTTTGGTATGTCACACTGCACTAAATACTGCGGTACCCATGAGCCTCATTGCCCATTACTATGGTGAAAACACCAGCTGAACACATGAAATTTATTCAGATATATTTACTGTTATATTATATTGTATTCCAGATCAGTGGTCGCAACTGGGAACAACATATTGCTTACTATAGTCGTTGAAATAATTGAAGAACGTCTGCATAAAGCTGCCTCAAAGCGTGCTCAGTTATACCAGCACAGGAAAAACAATTTTGAGCGCAGCAATTTGATGTTTCTTGAGGAAATTCACTGTGGGACTCGTAGCTGCCTCATGTCTTTAAGCTGTTTTGTATGCAGTCTTGTACCTTAGACTTTCTTCGGTGAACCCGAATCATTTCAGTGCTGTTCTATTTGTTTGTTTGATTCAACCGGAAGAGTTTCATGCCCGTCCGAGTGTTGGAAATGCTCAAACGGGCCGTCGTGTAACACTGCGAGCGGGACAGTGAATGGGATTTTCAGAACGCTGGCCGCCCAGTATGACCCTGCCCACAATGCAACTCTGTCGGCTGCACGAATTTCCACTTCACTCACCTGTTGGTTCCTCCGTGCTGCTGGCTGTGGTTGTAGGAGGTGCGACTGGAATCTCTGCTCCCAGGGAAAATATGACATAAACACAAAACAAGATCAGTTCCATCATATGACACATAAACAATAATACATACATGTGAGGGTATGTGTGCACGTGTGTGTGTGTGTAAATGTGCATACTTAACATGAAGGACAAAAGATATCACGTATTTTAGAAAAGAAACATCTCTCAGTTTTATGGATGAGCTGTTTCAAGCTGTGTTATGTTTTCCGTGGTTTTCGACAGACAAGCTTTTAGTGTAAATGCACGATTGTTTTGGCGAGCTGTGGTTCTCCTATTATTGAGCAAGACACCTGACCACCAGGGAGAATAGCGCCTTTCTTTCTCCCTGGCTCAGGAGATATATCTGGGAGATTAGATAGAAATGGCAACAAAATCCTTTTCACAACCTGATGTCAAAGATGTGAAACATGTAACTGTAATCTGTCTCTCTTTTCCCCATCCTTCCTGAGCACTGTGTTGAACCTGCTGCCGAGGAAAAGCCACAACAGAGGTGTCGGTGGTTTTGATGTCCCAAGACTTGATTCTCTCAGCCCTCCGTCATACTCTGCCGTATTCACAAGTGGGTAGGAAGTTGACACTCAGAGAAACCATGCATGAAGAGAGCTCCTCTTATCTCCAAAGGAGCAGGATGGCAACAGATAATATAAAACACAGATAATGCATTTTTGTTAATGTGGGCAGTGGAGAGAGAGGGGAGGGGGGGCCCATCAAAAAGTTAGTGCAGGGTGGCGAGGGGCTAAGCGAGGACAAGAGGCAAAACCACAAAGATGCTTCAAAGACGCATAAAAAGAAAGAGGTGAAAAACAGAGGAAAGGTGCACAGCAGCGGTGGTGGTGGTGGTGATTGTGCACAGAGGAGGATTTTGTGTATTAAGGAAGACAGAAAGAATCAAGTCTTTTGATCAAAAACAAAATCCACGTCTCTCAGTCGGTTGAAAATCCAGAATATGTCCGTATGTTACACACCATGAATCGAAATCTTTTCCAGGTGTAGTCACACACACACACGCGCCTGATGTTGATTTGTGGACGTAGTGGCGCCTTTTCTGACAAAGCATTGGTCCGTATAATGACAAGAAAAACGATGCTTGCCAAAACAATGGTGCCTGAAACCCAGGGGTCCCCTCGCCGATGCCACTGTCGACCGACCCGCCCATCCTCTATCAGTGTTTCATTGCCACACGTGCCAGATCAAATAATGTGCCTGTTCCTCATAATTGACGTGTGGGTTTATGGCTCACAACGCTGGAGGGTGTATATGAAGTCAGAGATATAATATGACTCGCTGTTAAAATGAAACTTGGCAAGCGCTGTCGGCTGTTAAAAATGAAACTACATTACTTAGCGATTATCAGAGAAACTACAGGGATTTTCATTTCTGGGCTCTCTCCATGTTTGACACCTTAGCTCTGAGGTGACCTTCCCAGGAAAATTAAGGATATCCAATATCCATTAGGTTTATTTAATTCATCCCTTTGTTGGATCTCAGCCAAGCATATGCTCATGAAGATTTATTCTTCATAAGCGTTTAATCCCTAGTATCTATTCATAGGGATAAAAGCACTACTTAAGATGTGCTGCTTTGACAACGAGATGTAGAGCCAATTAAAATCCAGGAATACTGGGGTTGTCGTTAGCTGTGGGGTTATAATTCAGAAACACTAGCCTCCCTTTAGGCTGCATTATTATATTTCATCATTTTGACTACATTACCGAGGCACACCTTGGCTTACAAACGGCCTGCGAGTAGTGAGAACCTGATGCCTGAGGCCTTGAGAGCAAGACAGATTTTGTATTTCTTTGCACTCTGCAACCCTAATCTTTATGTGCTTTTATCTGACATACTTTAAGGCTTGGAGATGCCGGTGCTAACAGCTCTGCGTCTTACTCGGATTTATGGAGACCGACAAGCAGTGAAGGTTGCGCCGCCATAACCTGGGGGTTCGGTTTAATGGTGTGTTTATTTAAGCTAGCAGATTTACTGGTCCGAGTCCCGACAGTCGGACACTCGGCGCTTGTCTGCAGAAAAGCAACAGAGGAGAAAAACAATGTAGGAGTGTGCTATTATAAAGGGTGTTTGTGTTGGTTGGTTTATTCCTCTGCGGCGGCATTTGAAAATGACAGGTTTGAGAATTTTGTGTGTGTGTGTGTGTGTGTGTGTGTGTGTGTGTGTGTGTGGTGTGGTGTGTGGTGAGTTTCATCATAGATCGCCTTGATGCAGTTTCTGGTATCTCTGTCTGTTTTGAAGGTGTGTTATTGACCTGAACTCCATATTTTCCTACAGTGAGGCATCAGATGGGCAGATATAGTGGATTATATGATAAAGGCTGGTTCCACGTACTTATGCAGGGGGCAATGGGCGAACGGCTCTGCTGGTAGCCTTTAGCACAGCGGTTGCACGTGATACCAGTCACGCCGTCTTTACAGGGACATTGGCCCGTGGTTTGGTTACAGGTTTTGCCAGCAGCGCCCACGGGATGGCAATCACATGCTGTGAGGAAACAGAGGAAAGAAAGAGAGGCACAGTGAGTGGTCACGCACACACACGCATGTGGGAAGATACAAACATACACACATAGATACATGTAGAGGGTGCAGGTGTGTGCACAACAGCAACAACGGCAGTGGGAGCAACAATAACAGCGTGTCGATAGAGAGGAGAAGCTGTGCACACAGAGAGAGAGAGAGAGAGACAGAACTCAGTGGAGTCAAACACAACACCACAAGCTCATCTGGGAGCGAGTGCGGTGTTATGACTGAAAGAACAACCAACACGCCAAAATCTCCAAAGTGTGTCTCTTGACATTCTGGCATCATTTTATAATCAGCTCATTAGCATGTGCCAATCACAGCGACTATCATTAACGGCTACCATGATATCAGCATCACCATAGGTCGCATGTGTCCTTGCATGTGCGTTTGGTTGTATGCTTTGGTGTGTGTGTGTGTGTGTGCGTGTGTGTGTGTGTGAAGTGTACTGTGGGACTGCAGTTGTATGTGTGAGGGAAAAAAAAGTGGGGATTGAGCGTGTTTACCAAATGATCAAATAATGAACGATAATCCTAATTGTCTGTTTCTGATTAATGCAGTGCTTTGAACGTGAGCCCAAAATGTCTGTCACACTTCCTCCCAAACTGGGGGGTCTATCGAACACATATGCGTCAGGAATGTAATCATTTTCCAGTTGCCTGCCTCAATCCAAGCCCCTAATTTAGTTCAAACCCAAACCCATGTCAAGTTTGAAATCAGTGTTGAGTAGTAGCTGTCTGAAACATGTTCCGTTTCATCGTTTTTTTTTGTGTTGTGAATAAATAGTTATTGGCGACTCTGGGAAAAAGAGGTGGTTGCATTAAGAACATGCCACACACTATGCACATTAAATCCTAGTCTAATCCAGAACAGAACATTCCCCCTAATCTATCACTATTTCCCCTTTTTTGCTCAAAAGGCCCTCAAAGCCAAAAAAGTCTGTTTGTCTGCAATCCATCACCACCATATCCCTCAAGTCGTGTGTGTTTGTATTTTCTGTTTATGTCTTATGGAAACCCGGTGATGCTAACTTTTGGCCTCGAGGCGAGGCCTGCGCTGCTCGTTCACTCCCTCCCTACCTGTTTTTTTTTGTTGTTGTTGTTGTTTTTTGTTGGGTTTTTTTTCTGTGTTTTGTCACTTGTCACTCTGAAAGCCTTCAAAGGCAAAGCTGAATTATGCACGTTGTGGTTTGTGGGAGTGTTGAGTGGTTAGGCCTGTTGTTTCAGACCGCACAGGGAATGCAGTTATTAAAGTTCGTCTGCCTGCAGTGCGGAATTACAGCACGCTTTTCACTTCTGCCAACGAGAATTAAACTATCTCGAAATATAAATTATATCACTGCACCAGGACAAACTATAGATATCTATCTTATGGGTTGGTATGTGCAGTTGCAACGACACATGTAACTTAATATAAAAGAAAAGTGCAGTAACACACATCTGACTGCAAGCTGATAGATGTTTACCAATGAGAATTTGACCCGTTTAGCTTACAGAAAGCTGAACCGTGAGTTAAAATGCATAATGTGTTAAATGTCTCTTTAACCTGGTGCATTGATACGCTTGTTATTCAATCTTTGTGTCAGATTCTATGAGAGATGAGCTTTCTGGGAGATCTACATTACAGCTGGCCTCAGGGAAAAGACTGCTGTAAGGTGGTAATGTAATAGGGTATCTGCTCTGTTTCAGGTCGACCTCAGACCCTTATAAACAACATGGCTCTTGTTTTTGTGAGTGCTACAAGACAACTCGAGGTGAAGTCTACGCTTCTTTAGGAGACTTTATCTTCGAGCTCATCCAAAAAAAAAAAAAGAAAGAAAGAACGCCTCCTTTCTCTCTTTGCCTCACTCTCCTTCCCCTTTATCTCTATTGCCTGTTTCCTGTGATTCAGCTCCTGTTGCTGCTCTTATCCCAATCTGACAACAGGCTGGTGTGTGTGTGTGTGTGCACGTGTGTGTGCAAGCAAGCAAGTGTCATTCTTCCTTCTTATCAGACTGCCTACTTTAAAGTGTGTGTACCGATTAGGACTTTATCAGACCAACATGTCAACGCTTTCATTGCCCAGTTGTATCTAGGGAGGGAGTACACTTGTACACACACACACATACACTCACTCCCATGCGTGAATGCACACACATACATATGTATCTGTACAATACATATGCACACACACGCGCATGGCCTCAGGATGCCTAGTAAACGGCGTGGAGACCAACCCAGCACGTCTTTGGGCCTGTAAATTTAGGAGCTTGTCAGCGGACTTTGAGGCACCGAGGGGCAAAGTGCATCTCTGCTCGGAGCTTCAGAGAGCTCAGGTTGTATTTTTAAGAGCGTCTGCCCAATAACTGCAGCTCAGAGCCCCGAGCCTGCCAGTAAATCAAGGTGCACAGCACATGTTCTACAGGTGGGAACCGCTCGCCTCCTGACTCACAGCCTCTCTCCTCCTCCTCCTCCTCCCTCGGACAAATGTGGAGGACTGACTTGCTGTCTGCTTGGATGACGAATTGGCTGACTTTCTGGCTGGATGACCTGCCTCTTGCCTGCCTGGAGGACTGGCTTCCTGACTGGCTGTCTTGCTGACTGACTCCAAGGTGTGAGTGAGAGTTTCTGGTGTAAGTGTGCGTGTGTGTGTGTGTGTGTGTCCACTTAGCGGTTAAGTGGCTGTATGTTCTCCTTCATGGCTACTCCAGATGGCTCAGGGAGATATGGGGACAAGAGAGCAAAAAGGCTGTTTCCACCTCCATTCACCAGCACTTGAGTGAAGAAAACGGCGAGAGCGCTCTTGTGTCCAGATGACCAGAAGTGTAGGTGTGTGAGGAAGCCTTTTTATATGAGGAAGCCTATGGTGTGTGTTTTTTTCTCCTAGCAGCAGCTTTATTCTGCATCTGAAGGTGAGGGCTTGGTCCCGTATAACTGTCACTTTTCAATATGAAGCCTGAGTTCCTAATACTAAGAGAAAGTCTTGGCACAGGGACTTGCACATAAAAGAATGAAAAACGTTCTTGGTTAATGGGGAGAGTGGAAGGCATTTCAAAGGCGAGCGGTCGGGCCAGTCGGCTTTAGCGGCTTCATAGGAGGTTGCGATTGCACAATGTGAGAATTTTTGAACTCTGCCAATCGTTCACCATAAAGCCGGTGTTTGAAGTCTGAACTCCACTCCCCCGTTTGGTTTGTGCATTCTGTGCCAACAAGAATAATTTGTTGGCCCTGGGAAGGGTCCAAGCTAGCCAAGTCTGTGTTCGATTATAATTAGGTTTCTGCTCCTCCGCAAATATCTGCGGAGAACAGAAAGAGATAGGGTTATGGGCTTGTTGCACGATGCATAAACGGCTTTTCTAAATGACGTGTTGATCTAATAGAGAGGGAGAGGCTTGCTGGTTGTGTAGCTTTGTTTTTTATTGATCAAAATAATAAGCTTGCAATGACTGCAGCCGTTGCGCTTTAGGCCACAGAGAGCTTAACATGTTGGCCATAAGCTGATTGATTTTGGAGCTGATGTTTTATGCACAAGGCAATACATGTGTGTTATGCTAATTGAAAACACACCGATATCAGCACACCCACTGGAAATCCAAAACAAAAAGTGAAGTCATGAAAAACAATATTTTTTAAATCCCTAGAAGAAAACATTTTATATGTGGTCAATAAAAAAAATCCCTACTGTGTCAATGGAATACATATGCTGGGGAGAGGGGAGTAAGTTTTTTAACATGTTATTCTAATTGAAACAGACCATCCCTCAATCAAAGCCTAATTTTCCCCTGTATGCAAAATATGTTCCTCATGAATCCACTGACCGATGTAATTACATATCGGTTGATGTTCAGATTCGAATGTGAGGGACTGAACGCAATCCATCAGTCACAGAACCAGTGCCAATCTGCTCAAGCTTGACTTTATTAAGTTTAGTTGGTCTTCTAAGGAAAAAGAATAATGAAAACCAGGGATCATTATTTGGTGTCGACCTCTTATGTAATTATTACTGTCATCCAATATAGTCTTCAAATCAAAATGGGCACTAAGGGAGATGTCTAGTGTTATTGTTTAATATTTAATCACAAGAGGCCTCTTGAATCAATACCAGAGCAAGAAATAGGAATATACAGTAGCTGATTCGACACTTTATCTAGCAGTATCGTTGCAAAATTAGGTTTTATCTCTTAGTTATCTGTCAAAGGTATTCACAGACCACCCAGGGTGCTACATCTGTTAGTCTTTTAACCCTCTCTATCACCTGTTTAAGATTAACTCATGCATATCTCTATCGAGTAAGCTCGGTGGGTTTTACTCTGTGGCTGCAGTTTTATCCGTGAAATAGTTAAAGATACAAACAAGAGCCGCTTGAAACGTATTCCGTGTTTACACTCTTACTCGATGAGGGGTGAAGTTATAAATTTTGGCGTGTAAATCTAGCCACCGGCCACAGCTCGTTCTCAGTGGTTAGCAGCAGGCACCCTCGTTCGCTTGTAATGGCCTCCTATTGAAATGAGCTGCTATTGGGGAGGATTGTATTTCTCATATAAAAGCAAACTCTGTGCTCCTCGACTTGCCAGTGCTCCTGCAGCGCTTTTTCTCTTCCAAAAGACACACAGCAAAGGCTTTCTTTTTAGTTCAATAAATAACCAAACCTCTTAATTGCTGTCACTTTGGTGCAGAGCGTTCGCTGCTTGGGGAGCAGACAGAAATTAGTCCTGTGGTTTCAGTTCCATTGAATTATGTTGAGTTATGATGTGGTAAACCTGAGAGAGTTTGGCGGGGGAAGCCTTTGACGCCGCATTAAGGTGTTTGACAAAGGGAAAAGCCCGTGTGTGGCAAGTTTATTAAGTTAATTAACAGCAGGAGAGAAAGAGAGAGGGAGAGAGAGAGGGAGAGAGAGGGCCGTAACAGAACTACAGGCATATCTTTAACTTCTTCATTCTTCAGTAACATTCCAAATATAGTTTGCGAAAATATTTTAATTGGCAAAAGAAAGAGTTCATGCTTCGTATCATTTGTCAGCCTGGGATAATTACCACAGATCCCTTTCTGTAAGTCGGTTTCAGTGTAATCGAATACCACAGTAGAACTTGGAGAGTGTTTGCTTATAATTACAGAGGCATAGGGAGGTGGGGAGGTGTGTGTGTGTGCGTGGGGAGGGGGCAAAAACTCTGGCAAATTTCATGGATTAAATTGAACAAAACCGTTTGGGTAAGCTGACAATTTTATAAATTATGATGAAATCTGTTTATACTTTGGTTGGGTGAGAGGCAACAGTGAGTGTGAGGGAGTCAAGGAGAATTAAGTCTCTCATGTCAGTGAGATGACTTAGGGTTTCGTAGTTTGGGGTCGCTGATGTAATGACAATATGACATGCACTGCCCAGGCTTACATGACTACACTCTTGCTCTATATGTAGTTCTATAATTGATCGTCTCATTTGCCTTGAGATTCTGTCCAACATAACACTCTGGCATATTTTTCATGAAATGAGCGCACGACCTTGAGCATGCATGATGTGTGGATGTGGGTGTTGACATGGAAATATGAGGACAACAATAACGATGATGAAGATAACAACAATGGGGGGTGTTGTTCATAAACATTATGGTAATTTTTCATTGTGTTAACAGGCATTACCACAACATGGGAAAAAAAAAACTGTGAATATGTGTTAAATATCAAAAAGGCTTACATTCCTTGTAACACTCAAACACAGCCAAAACCCATTTCATGGTCAAAAATTATGCAACCGTGCATGTACACATACGGCAGAGCATCTCAACACTTCTTAGCTGTGTCTTAACTTTTCCCTAAGAAGAGTCGCAGCATCAGGCAGAGTCAAAAGAGATTAGAAAACCAGCCAAGAGAGGGAGAGAAAATCCATGCACAGAAGACACTGAGATGAAGATGAAGGAGGCAGAGTTCCTGTCAGGTCACACATCAGGAGCACTGGTTATCAAAAGCCTTCCACAGACATAAATTACAGTGAGCCTCACAGGTCCAGATGCACATGTACTATACACGTTGAGTCGACTGAGGTCCATACCAGGTGCATATTTCACAGCTTTCAACTTGCGGCTTTGACCTAATCAAACTCACTGGTCATTAAGTTACATTAAATTAGTCATGTTTCCTCATATGCAAACACATTTCCACGTGAACCTCACTGGAAATCGAATTTGTCTCTGCAGGCAGACTACGCTCCAGTTATGGTACAAACACTCAATCATTACACAAATTGAGGTTTTTGCTGTAGTCAAGATTAGCTGCTGCAGAACGAAGCTAACTATTCATACATTCCTTCTCTTTTGGTGATCCAAATGCTGCCTGCTTGCCTCCAAGGTCTCTGACTTCAGTGGCCAGCATACTGGGGAAAGGAGGCCTTCATTAGCCCTCGATGTAATGCAAAAAAAAAAGTCTGTATTCATCTGGAGTGCTAGATTAATAATTCTTATGCTGATTATAAATGTGAAGGACTCCAAGGGGCAAAAATAAGAACCTAGGGTCTGGAATATCCTTATAATAAGCATAAGGCTTTAGAAAAAAAAAAAGGTTAAAAAAAAGTTAATAAATAATACAATCAGTGACTAATTAAACTAATTCAAATGATGATTTAGTTATTTTCCAGACATGAATATGAAAATGGGCACACAATTTAACCTCATTTGTATAAAAACAACTAGTCTTCGCTGTGTCTCAGCACAAGCCTTCCTCATTATCTTTATAAATAATGTGTTTGTGCCGCACAATGTGCACTGTGTCTGTTGTCTACAAGGACAAGTAAACAAGCTCAACAGCTCTAAACACTGTGATAAAATGCACCGCAGGACCTTGAGGCATCTAACTGTACCATTATGAGAAACAAACCCCCATGAAAGTGAGTTATGGGATGCTGAAAGAATCAAGTCTTGGACACATGAGAAGGGATGTAAAAACAACAAAAAGAGGTTAAATCCCCACAATTAGCCAGTCTGCTAGACACTGCGGAGGATAGGGGTTAATGATACACAACGTCCCATGATGATGAATGTCTGTTTGCATTCCTAGTCGACAGGAGAATGGGCTCAAAGCCACGGAAGGTGTTAATGTCAGTTCAGGAATATTGCTCATGAGCGGACGGAGGAATGAATAACTGGGCAGTTACAATGAGTTTTTTTTTTTTTTTTTTTAATGAATTCATGTTCATGCAGAGAAGGACGCGTGCTTGATATGGTTGTTGGTTATCAGCAATCTGATGATGCTAAATGCAACCTTTGTGTCATGTCTGCACATTGGCATGACAAATGTCTTTAGTAATTTGGCACAGCAGCACCAAGCATATCGTCATGGCAAATTCATATTCTGCAAGGCCGTGAAAAGAATACACTGGGGGGAAAAAAAGGGGAAAGCATGCAAATGAAGAACAGAGGAAGCCTTAAAACGCCACTGCTGAGCACATATTTCCTTAAAATCAGCGCTATTAACTATTTGAAATATGAGGCTACACATCTTCATATCTCTGATCAACAACGCCCGTCTCCTCTACGCTCCTAACATCGGATTCCTTCACAGATGTTTTACTTCTCAGACATGCCTGCTGTCAAACTGACTGATTGGTCAGTTTATTTATTTGCTCCCTGCTGAATGATGTGGGAAAATGCAGGCTTAAGCTGTCAGCAAGTGGCTAATATTTCCTTACAGGCTGCCCTTGGAAGTAAGCGCTCTGAAACCCCAAGCAGGTATGCATGCATGTATTTCTGTGTTGTCTGCAAGTGTGTGTATGCGCGTGTGTGTGTGTGTGTGTGCGTGCGTACGCCTGCATGTCTATACGAAACAAGTCCGAGGTGTCTCCGGGCTTGTTTGCACAGGGATTCAGCTCCTGTTATCTTTCCCTCTAGCTATAGGAGAGGTGAGAAAACATAGCCTCTCTCTTTTCAGTCCTCCAAGCCACCACCCCCAACCCCTCTCTCTCTTTCTTTGACCCTTATTAGCTGTGGTGAGGGCTGATGGCATGCTATTCATCCCAGCAGTGAGGAGCGAGCACACCTGCGCGGGGGTGTGTTTCCCCTTGTCCTCTTCACCTCTTACTTCTTCTTCTTCTTCTTTTTCTTCTCCACCCCTCTTCCTCTCTCACTTCCCTGCCCATCATCCCTGCCTTCCTCCCTGCCATCTTTCACTCCCTGCCTCCCTCCATCACTCCCGATTTCTCCCTCACTCTGTCCTGTGTAGGGATGCCACGCTAAAAATAAGTGTCTAAACTATAACTATGGCAGTCTGTGATCAATGTAAGGGAACCAATAGAAAAAAAATCAATTACATACTACGCTCATATAATTTAGATCATTTTTATGCTACTTACTACTTGCTACTTACAATTTATGCAGTGGATTTTACATCATAATGATTTCTCTCAGGCTAAAAGGTGTGTAAAATCCAGCTGGCCTCCACTTCCGTGCTGCTCCTATTACTCCTAACTCTTCCTTCATCTTATTCCTCTCTCTCTTCTGCAAATCCTTCCAACAATCCTCCTTTCTCTCATTCATCTCTGACCTGCACCGGGGATCACTTCGCACCTCGGGGCTGTTTGTTTTGCTTGTCCTG
>OMLB01035541.1:8645-23622 GCA_900302555.1 Myripristis jacobus | reverse complement strand
CTGCAACCTGTGAGTGGGCTGCCAGTGGTGCAGTTAATCCCCCCCACTCCACCCCACACCGTCCTCCCTTCACTCCCCACTCTGTCATCATGTTATTTATTGCATGATGGCCTTGCACTGCTATCTCCTTGTCCCTGACTGCTGGCAGAGTGTGTACGTGCAGCAGGGCTGCTGCTCAGTGGTGGAGGGCTTGGGTGGGGCACAGGGCTTTGGAATCTGCTTGGGGGCACAAGCACACAGTTATGTCATTGTTTCTTTGGCTTTGAAAGCTGCAGAGGCCAACACTGGGTTCGCTTTGCTGTTCCATTAATATGTTCCAAACACACTGCATTTGGCGGAGGGCTTTGTCACTACTTTAAATTGTGGTGTGAGGGAAAAGGTTCAGCGGTGTGTTAAACATTTGTTTCCACCAAGTATAAATCTCTTACGTTTCTAATTCTTCATTGAGGAAAAAAAGATTATTTGCCCATTATGCTTTACATTTTTCCTCATGACTACTGCTTATTTGTTGCCTCCACTAATCTAGTTTTACATCTAACCTGGAAAGACAGCTGGTTATGTAACAAGCTTTCAAAACTGGCCTAGATACTGTCTGATAACATTCTCTCCCTCCCTGTCACTTGCTCTCGTTTCCTCTCTTTCATATACTTTTTTCTTCTCCTTCGTACTCCCTAATTCCATCTTTGCTGACTGTCTTTCTACTCTAGCTTTTTTTTTTTCTCTTTCCCTTCCCCGCTCCGTTGCCACAATCTCTCTTTCTCGATCTGTGTAAGTAGGCCAGGCTTCTCCCTCTCGTGTCGTTTTTCACCTCAGCAGTGTGGTAAGGCTGGTTCTGCTGGTCGAAGCCTTTCCCTGTAGGCTGTAGCAGATAACAGCTCTTACATAATCAAAACAACAGCCCTGTGGGTTACTGGGACATGGTGTATGCATTGCACTCGCGGGCTAGAAAGTGTTCTAATTCTGCTTGACCCCATTCCATAGCAGTAACTGTAGCGTTCATAATGAAAAACTCCCTACACAGTAAATCCAAACTCCGTTCACAATGGTTATGTAATGCTTTGTGAGGGTTCAGTCCAGACCATCCTGCACATATTGAGCAATTGTTTTCTTTTTTGTGTCAGATGAGACAGGCACTTTGTAGATAGAGGTTAAATAATCATTAAATAGAGAACACAAATGGCAGGCAGACAGACATACTAGTTTAGTAGCATTTGATGTGCCAAACAATGCAGTGTATCTAGCTTAGATCACAGCTGCCCATGGTTTGCAAATAAAATGAGGAAATAGTAAACGAGATGATAAGACTGCCGATGTTAGGCCAGGTCCCTCTTGATTCTTGAGGTTACTGTTTAAACATGCCTGTAATGCTGTTGCCCCAGTTCACTGCACTCTGAGTAGATTATCAGTTGTGCAACACATACTGTACTTGCGAGAGCAAAAAGTGTTGATTATGTAATTCGTATTACACTGGTCAGTCATATTTATACCATTACAAGTGACAATTGTTCATTTATTATCTCCTCCTTAACTCCTATTTTATCCTCAGTGACACTGCATTTCCTCTAGCAATTCTTTAATACTAAACCTTTAATATTAAACCTTACCCTCTTACAGTGAGAGTGCAACACCAAAGTTGCATTTTGATACTAAATACTAAGTAAATAAAATCAATACTCTCTTCCCATTATTCTTGTCCTCTGTGTCCAGCGTTCATTCTATTGCCGTCTGACAGAGGACAAAAAATCGGAGAAGTTCTTCCGGGTCTTCTATGATCGTATGAAGCTCGCCCAGCTGGAGATCAAAGCCACGGTGACGGTCAACACCAGTGACCTGGGCAACAGGAAGAGAGATGATGACAACCAGGACAAGGACATGCCCGTCCGCAAGAAAGGTCAGAGGTCCCCCATTGCAGTTTACTGCATGGCACGTCAGGGTCTTAACACCAGAGGATGCTTTGATGAGCCTTTCAGCCGTAACCTAGAGAGATAATGTTTGTTTGCAAACAGAAAATAGTTACCTGATTTATAGTACGATCAATTGGCTATATAGGATTTCACTGCGTCCTTACTCTCCCTTTTGTGTCTGTTTGTTTAGCCAGAGACTCAGCAGTGGTCATGACAGAGGATGTGAGAGAGCAGCTACTAGAGGCCTCGTCTGCCACCAAGAAAGCGTTCAACTCTTACCGACGTGAAGCAGACCCTGAGGACCACTTCTCCTCAGCCGATGGGCAGCCCAGCAGTGGGGACAAGAACCAGGATGAAGGGGAGATGAGTTTTATAATCATCATTATGCAGCCCATCCTCCGCTTCCTCCAGCTACTTTGTGAGAATCATAACCGTGACCTACAGGTGGGTGAGAATGAGCCCCAGACACACTGTTTCTTTGAGTGGTATTCATCAAATGTGAATCATTCATCACTGCTGTACTTTGCCAAAGCTAATTCCATTCAGGCCAGTACTGCATATGTATAAATGGCTTTGCCTTTTAATATTTTCCTTCAGGCACAGCCTTGCCTTAAAGGAATAGTTAATACCAAACTGAAAATTCAGCCATTACTGCTCACCCTCATAGAACTTAACTGATAGACTAAAACCAGAAACAGAGCTAACTAGCCCCAAGAGGTTCATCTCCACCTCAGTAGAAACATCTTTTTGTATTTACAAAGGTGACGCTATCATCAAATTTCAAAAGCGTAATCCAAGTGTTTTGTAGCCAATCAATTGCACTGTGGATCAAAAAGCCCAGTATTTACTTTATTATCTCCTATATTGTCTCAGTGATATCACCTGGCTCCAAGCGCACCATAGAGTATTTTGGCAAAGACATTTATTTTACAAATCATCAGCAGACGTTTTCGTGTCAGCGTGTACTAGCGCAGTTGGAAGCACCGTCTTCCAGCGGCTCCATTAGCCTCATTTGTTTCAAAGAAGGCTGAGATGGAGCTATGAGCACTAACTCACGTTGTCTTTGGTTTGTGTACGAGTTTCAGTGGAGTTTTAGCTGACAGGGGAGTGAGTAGTTTAGTTGAATTTTCATTTGCGGTGAACTACTCCTTTAATAATGTTGTCTTCCTCCTTTTGGCTTTGACTGCCTTATTAGTCACAGTGCATGTCCAGGTCAGCCCAGGCAGACTTATCAGTCATTCAGTGTCTATGGTACCTAACCCAACTATTTGTATTTTTCTCAGAACTTCTTGCGCTGCCAGAACAATAAGAACAACTACAACCTGGTGTGTGAGACTCTGCAGTTTTTAGATTGTATCTGTGGCAGCACCACAGGAGGTCTAGGTCTACTGGGGCTGTACATCAATGAGAAGAATGTGGCCCTCATCAACCAGACTGTGGAAAGTCTGACAGAGTACTGCCAAGGGCCCTGCCATGAGAACCAGGTATGCAGAAGACACAATGTCACAAGGAAAGTCAGGGTCACACCTAAGATGCTATTGGTCCTTGTAATGCTTACCCCAAGCCCTGTCTCTTCTAGAATTGCATTGCCACTCATGAGTCCAATGGCATCGACATCATTATTGCCTTAATCCTTAATGACATCAACCCGCTTGGGAAAAAACGCATGGACCTGGTGTTGGAGCTTAAGGTGAGTGGACCAGGCTGCTCTATGTGGAATTTAGGAAGGCTCTAAATCTTGACCTAAACTGGATATAGGCCATCTTTGAGTGTCAGTCTGAGTCCACAGTGTAACTTTACCCTAGTGCACAATAGTATCCCTACACTGCAGGATGGAATAACACAAACAGACTACTCGTGTAAGCTGGACATTCATTCATCTCGGCTAAGCTGGCCATTGTGCATGCCTGCCAAAATAAATATCTGCAGACTACATTTTCCCTGAGCACCGGGGTTTCTGTCTGTTTTCTTTGTAAGAAGAAACTGAAAGGGCTTAAGTTATTATCATCTAACTTTCTTTCTGCATCCCCTGCCTGGCCTGGTTTCTCTCTCTTTCACTCTCAGAACAACGCATCCAAGCTTTTGCTAGCCATCATGGAGAGTCGTCATGACAGTGAGAACGCGGAGAGGATTCTGTACAACATGAGGCCTAAGGAGCTAGTGAGGAACTGATGTTTGCAACTCCTCCTATCTTTTCTTTTATACAACTCAGTACATCTCAAATACAACAGATACCTAGCTGTCTTGATTGTTCAGCAGCTCAGCAATAACAGTGAGCAGTCTTATCACATATCCCTCAATGCCTCCTATACCACATGTTCAACATCAAATCAGTCACACAGTTGAAGGTTGTGTGGCCATGTGTGTGTGTGTGTGTGTGTATGACCAGGTGGAGGTGATAAAGAAAGCCTATCTACAGGGAGAGATAGAGTTTGAGGATACAGAGGAGGAGGATGATAATGGAGAGGAGGAGGAACATGATGCTGCTTCCCCCCGAAATGTTGGACACAACATTTACATTTTGGCTCACCAGGTTTAGTATTTTTTTTTTTTCACAAAATGTCTTAATTAATCCGTCTGTTCATATATACAGGGCAGCAATATACCACAAGCATTACCAATTTGTCAGTTTTATGACCAGCTCATTTACTGTTTTACTCTTCATTTGTCATGCAGTTGGCACGCCATAACAAGGAGCTGTCAATGATGTTAAAGCCAGGAGGGACCAATGGAGAGGGAGATGAAGCCCTGGAGTTCTATGCCAAACACACTGCCCAGATAGAGGTCACAATGCTTTGTAGTAAATGCACAAAGTATTACTGCAGCACATTGAACTTTCTGCCTGCTGGACACCAGCAATACATGTAAAGTTTGGTAAAGTTAGTGATCTAGAAAGATACAGTTTGTTGTGTATTTGCAGTGAAATCCATTTTGTCTTGACAAGCCCCTTCCCCCAAACCCCACAAAGACACACATATATACACGGCTGGACCTTTGACTTTGGACAGACACGGGCCAAGGTATTTGTGTGAGATCCTTGGAGGTGACTGTGTCTCTCTGTTCAGATTGTGCGCCAGGACCGCACTATGGAGGAGATAGTGTTCCCTGTGCCCAACATCTGTGAGTTCCTGACCTCAGAGTCCAAGCTGCGTGTCTACTACACCACCGAAAGGGACGAGCAAGGCAGCAAGATCAACGACTTCTTCCTACGAGCAGAAGACCTCTTCAACGAGATGAATTGGCAGAAGAAACTCAGAGGTATGGTCAGTACATAGCATGTGTGGTAGTTAACATTAAAAATATGAATGTGATGAATATCCCAAACTTATGACGATGGCGAGCATTAACACAGCTTGTGCCTGTGCTTGTGTGTGTGCGTGCGTGCATGAATGTGTGTTTCCACTGTCTGAGAGCAGACAGGGGCTTTCCACATCATCTGAGCCGTGAAACATCTGTAACCTTATGAATCACAACTGAGAGATTGCTTACACACGCACACACACACACACATACACACACACACAAACACACATACTCCCACACACAATCACACTTGTAATTCATGTATAAAGTGCATACCCACACAAAGCCATATTTTGTCTCTTGCTCAGAAGAGGGGACAGACAAGTGAAAAGTCCCTGCATCTGTTTGTCTTTTTCCACTAAAAGCAAACAGAAGCCAGATATCAGAATAGAGTCTAAGAGTAGTGACAAGACAGCCTGTGTGTCACTTGTGAAGTCAAGGTTAAAGTGGCATCTGACAGTCATACTCTTTGCCATATACGCAGTTAACTCTCTGGGCTGTTTTGTCACATGTTTTTCAAAGCACCACACTGTAAAATTCAAGTCTTTTTTAAGTCGAGAAGAATTTAGCCATTGAACTAGGGAAGGCTCATATATTTTCCTCCTGCAATCCACTCCGATTGCGATGTTCCTGACTCATGGGACAGAGAACATGAGGCACAGTTTTCTTCTGAATAACCCTACCATTTTTCCTACATAGTTTACTGTATACACATTGTTTTCTATTCACACGCTGAGTATGGAAGTCTAATTATATGGCTGTATGGAAGTTATACAGTCAAATTATATGTGGTCTTCTTTTGGAAATATGTAATGACAAGATTTGTTTTTCTCCCTCGGTGACTCTCCCCTCCAGCTCAGCCAGTCTTGTACTGGTGCTCCAGAAACATGTCAGTGTGGAGTAACGTTTCCTTCAACCTGGCTGTGCTCATGAACCTGCTGGTCTGCTTCTTCTACCCTCTGGAGGGGGTTCATGGAGGTTAGTCACATGGGAGGGAGCTGAGTATGACCAATGGCCCTTTAACTTTGACTCCTGACCCTGCACAAATCATGTGACTGCTAACATTACTCTGAAACCTTAAGCCACATTCCTAACGCGTCCATAACTGCACATTATTTTCGGCTTTGGTCTAACAAGACTGTCTGCCCTCTGATATTAGCTCTTCATCTATATGAAAGGCTTAAAAATGTGTTTTTATGGATTCCATAGTGGATACTTTGATGTTTGCCAATAGTATATGGTATATTTATGCATGTCCACCTTCTGCTTCAGACAACAGAGGCATATGTATGTGCATTGCACTGCTTGTATTCAGGCCTTTGTGGAACTTCTTTAGAAACAGGGTCAAAGAAAGGTTAAGCGCACCACTATGCAAAACAGGAAGGACAGAGGAAGGCTCATATGCTTCCCTCCTGCAATCTGCTCCTATTGCATTGAACTGTGCAACATGTACAGACTTTCCTTGGGATGAATGGGCATAAATGGCATAGATGTCAGGGGACCTGTTAAAATGATACAGGCAATATAGAGATCAAAGTGCCAAGTGCCACTGACAGTAATAAAGTGCCAGCATACATTTGGGGATTTATGGGAAGAGGGATATTTCATTGCCACACAGTCTCACCCATTTTAACTTTTGCCAGTTTTACATCGTGGAACTTTTTCAACTATTTCTTTTTACATTTACATCTTGCTTTGCCATAAGTTAAGTCATATGCTGCAAACACCCAAAGAGATAGCATAGAGTTTGAAAAGCTGGCTCGCAATCCTTTGTTCAGACATTAGAGCTATGTTGACCCACTGATCTCTTTCTCACAACGTTCTGACCTGCTGACTACCAGTCACCTGACCAGGATTAAGACCAAGACCTGAGCAGCCCTCTGTCCTTGTTCGAAACACACCTCTTCACACTAAGTGCTTAAACACTTGGGCTCAAATCTTGAGCATATATTCTACAAACCGTGGGCATGACAGAGAATACGGGAGAACTATGAGCAATGCAATGCTCCATGAATTCCATTATGTTTATTTCAGCCATATCTGGTGAAAATTGCACCACACAGCAGGTTGTGAGTAGGCTAGGCAGATTAATCAAACGGTCCAGTAAAGACCTTCTTTAATTGTTCTTCTTTGAAAACTGGATGTGCAGCATGTGTTAAGACCGCCTGTATTTCCTCATCTACACTGCAACTTTGTGTGTGTGCAAGGCAAAATCACGTGAGGCTCAAACATACCTTTGGCCTGCTTAAACAGGCATTTTTATGGCCTTGGGCCCCTGCCTTTTCTCTCTCTTTCTTTCTCTCTCTCTCTCTCTTTCTGTCTCTCATACAGGCATACACACACATGCACACACATACACACACTATGCTTTCTCTGTCTCCTCCCACTCTCCTCCCTCCTTTGCTTAGGGCTGTGGAATGAGGGTCATAAGAGCAAGAGATCCAGGTCAGTGTGTTCTGCTTGCATGCATGACTGACTGCCTTCTGATGGGTAGCTTTTGTCATTACCACACACACACACACACACACACACACACACACATAACCCATGCAGATAAAGACATGTACATGTAAGCAGTTTCACACTCATGATGCACATTCACAGATGTCTTTCAAGTTTGCATGCAGACACTCTCACACATACAAATCCAAATCAAGTGTTAGGTTCACACTGAGTTTGTGGGTGCACTAAAGCACCCTTTTTTTCCATCTGCTGCAGCACTGGGGCTGTGTGTTGCCCCCAGCTCATTCCTCATGAATCTTTCAGCTAGAGTATTTTTAGAGACTGGTGTTATGTAAGTGGCACCTGTCATGTGATCTCCACTGGGATCGGGAGGGAGAGAGGACTAGAAGGAGGGAGAGGCAAGGTGGGAGGAAAGGAGCGAGGAAGAAGGGAGGGCTCCCTCATCTGCAGCCCCCACCACCACCACCATCTCATCCATCTCACCTCTGTCCATGTCTTAATCCCTTCCATTTTCTTCATTGCCTTCTCATTCATATTTCTACCTTGCTACCTCTTTTTATTCTTGCTCTCCAACTCTCTCATATTATTATTCTCAGTTTCTTTTTTCTAATTTTCCCATTCCATCACCTTGCATGGCTTTGTGTCCAGTGCTCCTGCATACCTACATTCACGCATACTTAATATAAGCGCACATGTTAGCACCGTGTTTAGGAAAATGACCTGCGTAGGGAGGCAAGCAGGCTGTGTGTGGCCTTGTTCTTAAGCTGGTGAAACCTGGTTTGGTGTTTTAGCCTGAGTGACACTTTGCCACATGAAACCCCTGACTAGGATGCTAATCCTGGATTTACCCTGGGATCAAGCGAAGCGTCAGGTAGGCTCTCACTAAAGCTTAGTGCATACACGCACACATGCACACAAAAAAAAGTATGTCATACTTTCGGGTGGTTATGTAACTGGCTCTTTTTGAGTTCAAAGTCTCCCTAATGAAGGCCTTGGGCTTGCCTGCCAGGCAGAACATGTTTGAAGCCTGTTAAAAAAAACCTGTTGATCTAGACAAGACCTGATTTAAGATAGAAACTGCATTGTCATCCTCTCGACACGGTTCTTTCATTTTCTTTTCTATGAAATCCACAGTTTAAGTTTTGGGAAATTCAGTCCTTTCAGCAGTTTTTTTATCTTGCATGTGCAAGAATACATCTGGCCACATCAACGTGTTTTTGTGTGTGTGTGTGTGTGTTGTGTGTGTGTGTGTGTGTCGGTGTGTGTGTGTGTGTGTGTGTGTGTGTGTGTGTGTGCGTGTGCCTGTGTGCACATATATGCACGTGTATGTGTGCATTCATTTATATCCTGTAGGTATGCTGGATCCCCACCTGTCTGCCCTCCTGT
Organism: Myripristis jacobus; assembly: GCA_900302555.1. Taxonomy (NCBI): domain Eukaryota; kingdom Metazoa; phylum Chordata; class Actinopteri; order Holocentriformes; family Holocentridae; genus Myripristis; species Myripristis jacobus. The sequence goes on along the minus strand of OMLB01035541.1, from coordinate 14,566 downwards.
GGATGGGTGTGCTGGCAGCACTGGTCATTGTGATTGTTATGCCACAGCCGCTGGGCATCCGTGCCCTCGTCATTGTCACCATCCTTCGTCTCATCTTCTCTGTTGGCCTGGAGCCCACTCTCTTCCTTTTGGGTGCCTTCAACGTGAGTCGCCCTACTCCCTTACACAAGTTTACAGATGGTTGTGTGTGTGTGTGTGTGTGTGTGTGTGTGTGTGTGTGTGTGTGTGTGTGTGTGTGTGTGTGTGTGTGTGTATGCATACGTGCATGCAGACATATACAAATGTATATGCTTACAATTACATGGTAAAGGCCCAGGATTCCCTACAAAAGGAACAGTAGTTCTCTTTTACCATTTACATACAGCCTGTGTTGACTGACTTTTTTCTATACGAAGCCCCACCACACTACTTCTCACCCCATTCACTCCTCAGCTCTCACTCATGCCCATGCCTACTTGGCAGGGCCAGTGCCCAGTCTGCCTGTGGTGTCACCCCTGGCCCCAGAGTTCTCCCTGGCAGTGCCTGTCTGTGTTATGGGGTGTGAAGTGCGTCACTGGACCCTAGAGACCGACACCACTCCGGCACCCGCCGGAGATTTTCTAGATGTGCACTTACACACAACTTTATACATACACCAAATAAAGACACAAACACACACTTTAACACACACCCATGTCCTCTCTCCCCTCAGTGTGTCCTCATTTAGCACAAACTCCCCCACCCCTCACTCCACCACCACGCTGCTGCCAATATTTTCAGTATCTACCTCAGCCAAGGCCATTGCTGATAATTTCTGGTAACTGCAATGGACGCTTCAGTACTTATTTAAATGACCAGTGAATGTTGTTATGTTTTATTTTCCAGGTGTGTAATAAGATCATCTTCCTGATGAGTTTTGTGGGGAACCGAGGAACATTCACACGGGGCTACAAAGCCATGGTGATGGACTTTGAGTTCCTCTACCACCTCCTCTACCTCATTATCTGCACCCTGGGGGTGTTTGTCCACGTCTTCTTCTACAGTCTGTTGGTGAGGGAGACACATGCATGCTCACACACACATGCAGGCACACTTACAAACACTTCCTCACTAAGCTCCAGACAAACAGGTGAAACCATTAAAAAACATGAAGGCAGCACTTAAATTTGAGAGAGAATGGTTTTTGGGCAAACTGTGTGTAATTTTTTTTTCCTCCCTCTGAACATAGCCATTTCTTTGTGGTACATTCAAGGACACGGCCTGCCAGCAATCCAAAAATTACCTTATTTGGTACTGTAACGGTGTTGCTGTTGTTGTTGGGGTGTTAAGTGCTGTGTGCCGGTGCCTCAGGTCTGGTTTATAATGTGTGAGACTAAATATGCCAGTATTTGGAGATGTTTTCCATTCATGCAGGCCCAAGCAGTGCCTGCGCAGATACAGCAAAACGTAATGCCATGTTTTTCTACTTGAATAACAGGATGCTGAAACGTTATGTAATTCATGTCAGACAGAAAGAATTGAGAATTCAGCACAGGAAAAAAGTCTATCAGGCCACATCATAAAAGGAAATGAAATCTTATGCAGCCGTTTTTGTTCCTGTCTGCCCTCCTCACATTTCCCTTTCTTTTGTAACTTCACATTAACCTTGCTTGCACTGAATGCTATTTATATGCAGGTCTTGTCTAGGTCTACAAGGTCTTGCTTTCTCAGAGGCCATAATTTCCAACATAACTGATACCCATCTGTCCTTAATATTCTAATTGTTCACTTTTTAATACTGCTTTTGCCTCTATAGCTTTTTGACCTGGTATACAGGGAGGAGACCTTGCTGAATGTAATCAAGAGTGTGACGCGTAACGGACGCTCCATTGTGCTCACTGCTGTGCTGGCTCTCATCTTGGTCTACCTGTTCTCCATCGTTGGCTACATCTTCTTCAAAGATGACTTCATCCTGGAGGTCGACCGCATCCCCAACACAACCCTGAGTGAGTACTGACTGCATTTTTTTTTATTATATTTCACAATGCCCCAAGTAATTAGAGGATGTAGGTTCTTTATTTTGGAAAAAAAAAAAAAAACTTGCCAACCTGACAACTATCCCTGCCCTCATCTAGAAAGTGGAGCCAGTCTGGCCAGTGAACTCCTGTCTGCAGGAGTGTGTCGGGACGGGAAAGAAGAGAACTGCTCCACAGAGGCCCTGCAGGAAGGTATACTGCAACACTGGGTTTCATCTGGGTTTTGCTTTAGGAGCCAAATCTGACCTTGTTCATTAAACTGTAACCACTTGCATCGTATATCAAGACATTAGCCAAGTAGTGCTCCATTAAAAAAACATTGTAAAAGCCAAAAACATGTAGGGCTCAGTTGAACAATTCTGGTAGCAAATGGTGTGGAGCCAAAGTGTGAACTTAAAACCCCTTACAGATCGAAGAAGAGCCCATCCTCAAAGCTTCTGATCCTTTATGATGGATTTTATGAGTGAAGGGTAAACACAAGGTCCAAAATATCACTGGTGATACAATCTGTAACCTTGTCCAACTCTCAGTTGTTGCCCACTGGGAAAGCATGAAGAACTCACTGTTCAGTAAAAACAAAGCAAAGCAAAAATATAGCCGCAAGCAGCAATTCATGGGGTCCAAGGACAATAGGCAATCTTCGACTTAATATGACCTCGAGAGGCAGTTGAAAACATGCCACATACATAAGCCGCCACATTGTGGGGATTCAAACCATGGACCCTGAGATCCCCAGAGAAGGTGACTTATTGACTGCACCACAGGAGAGACATGGCTTTCTACATGCCTTACAACTTACAACATGTGCCAAACTGTTTTTTTTTTGTTTGTTTGTTTGTTTGTTTGAACTTAAAACATAACAGTAACTATGTTGGTGATAAAAATTCTGAAAAAAAAAAATACATCATTATGGTAATTTTGGGTGTATTATCAAATATTGTGGTAACGTTTGAGCAAATATTTAGAAATGTAAATGTTGTGTTTACAATACAAGTTACAGCAAGATGTTCAATATCATCATGGCCTCACTGTTTGACATTCCTGAGCCATATTTGAAAAATTATATCATCTAAACAGTTTCATTATCACACATCACACATGCTGGAAATAAAAATTAGCTCTCTAGAACCTATTGTGCAATTTTAAGTTTCGACTGCTTCATTCAAGTTTCAATCAAATTGACGCAGCAAATTCTGATGTATAAATTTTTTACTATTGGAACACCACCTACAGCTGGATTGTGAGGTTTGGGTTTTGTATTGATTAGACAAACAACTGATGAGTTATGGCATTTTGCACAAACAAAACAAAATGGTTGCCAGTGGTTACCAATGGCAGCAAAATGGTGGCCTATATCAAAAATCCTTGGATAACTCTTTGTTATGAGTGGCCAGAGATTATGCACAGCAAATTTGGAGATGACTGAAGTTACCCCCTAGGACAAATTCATTCCAGCACAATCGCTATAAAGGGGAAAATCTGCACACAAGTTGTTTGAGCTATGTAAGTGTGGCCTAATCCATGAGATCCAGCCCAATGCACTGAATGGGCTAGTGTGAAATTTTTCTATGTGTAATGCATGGTTACAACATTTTTGGCCAAAATGTAAAATTGTTTAACATGCAGCCACCATCTGGTCAGTGTTATGTTTGTGGCCTGACTGGTGGGTGAGGTTTGGGATCATCCTGTAAAGTTTCATGTTTGTACCACTTACATTTTTTGTGCCCAAACATTCTTAGGGAAGAAAAAGAAGAAGAATCAGAACAATTGCTGGGGGCCAGTTTAACTGTCTCAAGATAAATTTTTAAAAAAAACAGCAACTTATAACTTAAACCATTCACAAAACATTTTTCTGCCTGGCTCATGTTGATTTCAACCATAGCTCTTGTCACTTCTTAATTGCAGCTAAATCAAAAACTGCATCGCTTTGTCTAACTGCCTACTCTATTTTGAGCCTAAACATTTGAGCAAGTGTCCTACATATCATGTTTTGTTTGCATGGGTTGCCTTAACTAAGCCAAGGACATTTGTGAACCAAAAACCAATAGCTAATAATACATTATACTTATATTTTGTTCTAAAGGCTGTCACGTCCCTCTCATACAAAAGATTGCTGATAGTCATTAATAATCAACATGTAATAACACTTAACTTGAATTGTTTGTTATGACACAATTAATGATGTGTTATATCATTATATTTTATGTGGAATATAATCAAGCATGACACATTTGTGATGCTCTAATGAAACATATTTTTTCTCCTTCCTCAGAATTTGGCGATGACAGTGAGGAGGACAGTGACATGGAGCGAACATGTGATTCTCTGCTCATGTGTATTGTTACTGTATTGAGTCACGGCTTGAGGAGTGGTGGGGGTGTTGGAGATGTGCTCCGCAAGCCATCCAAAGAGGTACGTCCAGCGTCCCCACCCTGATCAGGCCATGCATTGTGCTGTCTGTGTGTGTGTGTGTGTGTGTGTGTAACTGCCAAGTGTAGCGCCACCAGCTGCAGAGTGGGTCATGTGAGCTGGCTATGAGCCCATCATCCTCTGATCTTGTTTTTATTTCAAAAGCGAGGAGGTTTCACAACAGTTCCTTACAGCTGTACTGCCTCCGCCTTGAGTGGGAATTAGATCTGAAAATAACTTTCCACTGAATTCAGCCTCAACCACTAATGATGTCAGAAGAGGACGTGCATGTCTGCCTCATTTACTTACCGTGCAACATAGGCCAAACTGTAAAAGAAAATATCGTCATATGTAGCACTGCCAGATGATATGTGAAATAAACTGAATTGTTTTTCTTCTTAGTTGCAAAAGTGTTCTGCTACATAAGATGTGGCCTACCTGGGACACTGTGACAGGCTGCATGAGGTTGTCTGGCTTTCTGCCTGTTTGTATAACGTCGTCTCTGTTACTGTAGCATCTGCCAGGTTGCACCAGTGTTCTTGTATTTCCATTAACATCCATGGTGGCCTAGGTTAACCGTGTTTTAAACTCATAATAGTAGCCCCCTTTTAATGTTTATGTAAAGGCGTGCTCTCTAGGTCATACGTTTAAACGGGCCAAGCTTCTTAAATCTGTCACCAATTATACAACCCCTTCTTAGATTTCCTCCTAACCTCACTCTGCCATCACACTGAAGCTAATAATTAGCTTGATCTGTTAATTTATTTCAATCACAACTTCTAAACCAGATAGTGATAGCACCGGATAGAATTTAGCCTGGTGCATTTCCAGAATGACTTACTGTGCCCGTAACCCTCTTTGCCTGGTGCTTTTCCAGGAGCCTCTTTTTGCTGCCAGAGTGATATATGACCTGCTGTTCTTCTTCATGGTCATCATCATTGTCCTCAACCTCATCTTTGGTGTCATCATTGACACCTTTGCTGACCTGAGAAGTGAAAAACAGAAAAAAGAAGAAGTCCTGAAGACAACCTGCTTCATCTGTGGTAAGACTTCTCAGCTACTTGGTTAAAAGGACTTTGCAACATGACTTTACATTTCATAAGTTTTTCCACCTAACATGTTGCACACAGTGCAAAAGGTTGATGACAGCATTGCACCTGAGATATAAAGGTAGTGGTTATGTGGAACGTAAAACTTTTTTTATTTTACATAGCACAGTGTGAGTTGTTTTTGGTTAGCACCTCAGTAGAGAGGAAATGAATGTCTTGTGCAGAGAGATTTTACGAAGCGTTTTGTTGTGGGGATCAAACCTGTGGACTTCTCGTGAAGGGATTATTTCACCATCAGGGCACGCTGCCTGACTTGGCTTCACTGGTACAACTGTAAACTCCTTCACAAGCTCATTCAAGAATGTAGTATACAGCTTCGCTGACAAATCTTATCTCTTTACACACACACACACACACCACACACATGCATATATATATATATATATATATACACATATATATATATACC